>MJUU01013079.1:3500-21950 GCA_002080025.1 Modiolus philippinarum | reverse complement strand
AATCTCGCTGTTATAACATCTCCAAACTCTTTGTTTTCAACTGGAATAACGGCTAATAATGTACTCGGTTCACCATCAAGATAATTATGAAAAGTGCTAACTTGTTCTAAATGTACATACAATGATTTATAAATAGCAAAATCTATGGGTTTGTCTCCATAATGTTTTTCATTAGGGGTGAATATTTTTGTTTTTCTAAATCCTAACATATGTCTTAAATTTTTACTTATCTTTAATTCAACAGGAGTGGTTAATAAAGCAATACCATTTGTTTCATTTACGGACAATTTAATATTTTCTTTTATAAATTCATCCGCTATTTGTTTAAAACTATAAAAACCATCTATAATATCTATGCGTTTTTCTCCAGTTTTTTTATATGTTCATTTAAAATATTATACCAACCTACACAATATGTTATAGATTTTAAACCTATACATTTATGTTCGTTTCTGTTATCAATGTAAGTAAGTAAGTTTATTGTTTTATCAATATTTGAAATAGTATGGTACATTTTTTAGGGTAAAAAATGAAGAAAGAATTTAAATATAATCCTAATACATCATATAATCCTAATATTAAATATTTTGAAAAAGATATAACCCTTGTCAAACAAACAATATTTGTAAATCAAAAAGAAAATTTTAAAACAACTTTCCCAGATTTATTTCAAAAATATCAAAACCCACCATTACACACCAACGAACCATGGAATACATGGATGTATTCATCATTTGATCGGTGGCAATGCCAATTAAATTTTGCAACCTGATGCGCAAGTACAGGATGTGGTGTTTCCTACAATGACCATATAAAAAACACTTCAAATTTAACTAATTCAATATATATGTTTCATTTATATTATTGCACTGCTAGAATTTTAAAAGAACTTAAATCACCTTTACCAACTGATTCTTCTTTCTGTTATTACAAAAATCCCTATGATAAAGCTGCATATCAAAAAATATGTAATGAATTTCGAATTTCTCCTCATACAGATTGGAGACAAAAATTAGAAACATCTTGTCATGGTTTAGGAAGTTCTACTGAATACTATAAACCGAGTGCTGAATATAGAATGAATCATTATCAGAATGGACCATTATTAAATATAAACGATTCTATTAAGCATACAATAGATATAAATATGGCTTGGACAACATTTATTTTAGATAAATCAGAAGGTTTTACAAAAGTAGGCATTGAACGTATTAATGAAAGTATTAGAACGTTTGTATGGGCTTTATTAGGAGCACAATCTCAAACACGTGTAGATATACTAAAAATAGGTACAGGATTTGACGCTCAAAAACAATTCTTAGCAAACGTTCAAGATGCTATTAATAGTCCCATAGATTTACCCTCTTAGATATCTCATTATGAACGAGTATTAAAGTACGCAAGAAGCAACGTTAATTTTGTCTATGGTATTGGGTTATATATGTCTCCAGGTGATATGAGATTACAAATTGGAACCATTGTTGGTTATAATAACAAAATTGTAATCGCAACAAAAGATCAAAAACTAGGCTTTAACGATGATATAAATAATAAGAATGTTAAACAAGTTTCTCATTCTTTAGATAAATTAGATGGAACAAAAACAAAAAAATCTTTACCAGAACTTGTTCAAGTTATTCTAAAACCTTCAAATAAATTTGTTCAAGATATTCCAAAACCTTCTAATAAATTTGTTCAAGATAAACCGAATATAGAACATGAAGAAAATAAAAAAGCAATATTATTTGGAAGTGTTGTATTAGGTATTGTAGGACTAATCATTTATAAGATTTATTAATTTTATTTTATTTTTTTAAATATTCCCTAGCAGCAGCATATAATAAACCAACAACTAAAACAAGTATAGCCCATAAATTATTTGCAAACCAATTTACTACGTCTTTTGTTGCGTTTAACAACCAAGACACAATGGCACCGATAATTCCTGTTAATGCAGCTGCTAATTTTCCTGCAAGCTTAGCTAATAGTTTTCCAAGATTTTTTAATTGTTTTTTTATCCAATCTTTTACATCTGTTTTATCTGAAGGAGGCGGAGGTGGAGGACTACTTCCACTATCAGAAGGAATAATTGCCTCAACAATAACACCTATGATCATCCCAAAAGCAGTTTAAATACTAGCTATTGTTATTCCTTGTTCTCTGAATAATGTTTTAATTCTTTCCCTTAATGTTTTGTCTTCGTTTAATATTTTACGCATTGTCTGTTTCATTCTATCTAGCTGGTTACGATTAATGTTCATTTCCTCCAGTCTATATATCCGATTAAGCATTTCATCTTTAATATTACCAAGTGCTACCCGTCTTGCACTTATCTCAAATTCCACTTTTCTTATTTGACCACGTATTATTTCTTTTTCCTCTTCAGTTTTAGCTTGTTCTAATTCAGTCTCTTTCTGTTCTTTTTCATTAATTAATATAGTTAGTTTTGCTTTATCAAGTTTATACGCTTCTTGAATTGTTGTTTTCGCTTTCATATTAAACCGTCATATTCTCTTTTTGTCATAGTTTTCATTTCTTCATTTATTTCTTTTGGGGTTGTTTCTTGTGCTTCTTTTTGGGAAGTTTTTTTTGTGAAGCTTTAGTAGTTTTTGATATATAATCACTTAAATTTAACGATTCTCTAATTGCCCTTGCCCCACTTACCCCAGCTTTGTTAAGTTCACCTTCTAAAGTACTAAGAGCAATAAAACCATTTCCCCTTTTTTTAGTAAGCCGAATATCAGGTTTATCAGCAACCTTTAAATAAAGTATTTTTAAATCTTTATCAACTTCAAAATTTGAATAATCAAGCGGCCATTCTGGTATATATCCTTCTTTTCCCGCTATTTGTTTGTAAAATTGTTTAACCAATGATTTTATATGTGATGATTTATAATTTGTTTTTGCTTTATTATCACTACCAGCATTATTAATAGCATCTAAATAATTCTGCCTAGTTCCCTCAGATTCAATATCTTGAAGTTCATTATCATCATCATACTCATCCTGTCTACCAGAATCCTTCATTTCAATTTCTTCTCCTCCTTCAGCCATTTTTAATTAAAAATTTTTATTCATATTTTGGTGGAGGGTCATTTACTATAGTAATTTTAATTTCATTGAAGAAAATTAGAAATTTTCCATTTTTTTTTTTAATTTCATTTCTTACTCTTGCTTCTGTTTCTTCAATCAATTTCTTTCTTTCACTGTCATTTAATACTGTTTGTGTTTGTTTTGTTCGTATAGTTTCTTTCATTTCATTATATTTTTCTAATTCATCTAAAACTAATTTAAATTCATTTTCATTTATTTGTCCGTCAGTCAAAGCTTTTGATATTAAATTTTTTATACTGTTTAGTTTACATTCTGCCATTGTTTTAATTTCGTAATGTTTTTTTTTTGATTTTGTTGTAAGTTTACGTCTAACAAGTTTAACCACCCAAACTGCCACATACAACAGCTGCGATTTGCATTGGTAACAACATAGGAAAAGCTATTCCTACACCTGCTAAAATAACAGAGGCTGAAATAAGACTTGTATCAATACCGTCAGTAGCATTTATTCCTCGTTTATATTTCTTGTATAGTGATTTACGTTTATCTCTTTCATTTATTAATGTTTTTTTCTATTTCTGTTATTTTTTGTAGTCTATAATTTTGTCCATCTTCTTTTGGTAATTCTGGATATAATGGTAAATCTGGGGCTGTTGGTTGCTTCATTTTTAAGGGTATTTTTTTTGTTAATTACAGTTTAAACAAAATTTTCATTTGACATTAAAAATGCTTTATTACAAAAAGACAAGACATAAAAGACAATAATACATACTAAAATCCAATTACAAAACAAGAATTATAGATGTATAACCGTTACAAAGACATTTAAATCTCAAATTTATAAACAACATTTAAACATTTAAACATCAACATCAATCCCATTACAGATTAACATTCCATCGATCAGTGCTTTGTTTGAATTTATACAATACGCTTGGCTTGTCATTTAAATTAAAATCTATTTAAAACTCGTGTCCTATTGAATAGCAAGATAAATACTTCAACGAAAATCAATGCGATGTCAGTACATAGCTGTAATTTATAAACTATTTTTAAATTTTACCTGTACAGGTAAGCTTAGTTTTGTGTTGTCGTATTTAAAATCTTCTATTTGACATGAATTCAATAATCATTTGCTTGCTTGGTTTCACATATAGCCTGTATAGTTTCATATAAGACTTGTATAGATACGATAAACACTTGCTTAGTAGCAGTAAATACTTGCTTAGTAGCAGTAAACACTTGTATAGATACGATAAACAACTGCATAGATGCAGTAAACAACTGCTTAGTAGCAGTAAACAATTGTATAGATACGAAAAACACTTGCTTAGTAGCAGTAAACAATTGTATAGATACGATAAACAACTGCATAGATGCAGTACACACTTGTATAGTTACATTAAACAATTCCTTAGATTCATATTAGATTTCCTTAGTAGCAGTCAGTACTTGCTTGGAGGCGTAAATATCTACGATTACTTTACCTGATCAACACTTTCTTAACTATCTTTAAATGGATTTTTTCAGTGATCGAATTATTAAACAATCATGTGACATTTAAATATATTGAAATGAAAAGTGAATTTATACATTGTGATGATTCTATGATTAATATTTGATTTCATTTGATGTGGTTTGTGTTTTTATTTTTTTTATTGGGAGGGGGGGGGTCAAAAATTTTTTATTTTTTTTTCTCACTTTTTCTGTGTAACTCTTTCCCCTTCGGTGTACTCCAGGGTAATTTTTTTTTAGGGTGGGGTAAAGGTGCTAAAGCTTTTTTTTATTCTATATAAACCTATACTGGTTATGCATATCCCGTGGGCGCGGCAAGGCGGCGGCCACGGGATATGCATAACCTATAACTACTAACATCATCACACGGAAACATATATATCCCACACTATAGCATGATTTTCGTTATTATCTGAGCATTTTTTGCAAATGGCCATATCAAGGGAACAGATGTCACGGCTAAATAACGATAGTTCTTTTTAAATGGTGATAAATCACGGATATTAAGCAAAGAATCACATAGAAAGGTCATTGCAAAAAGCCCCAAATTTCATTTTGCCTATTTGGTTTTCCATTCCCTTATTCTTCTAACACTATATTTTGTATAAACAGGTTCCGGTCTCCTCTGGATCGTTCTGTCCAATTAAGCACAGACTATTTGACTTTCGTGGGGGAGGGGACATGTTGAGGGCCAGATTACCTTTTCATCTCAGGTGCTGGTCAGAGAATTCATTAAGCAAATATCCGAGCCAATTAAAAAAATATCCAAGCCCTCACCCCCGGTGCCACCCGTCCCCCACCTGAAAATCAAATCTTCCGTGCTTTCCTGGTGAAAAATCCTGCATTTTTTGTTCAGCTACGCCTCAAAATAACATATAATCACGATTTTCCAAAAAGTAGAAATAGAAACGTAAAAGAATACAAGATTTCTTCATTGTTTGAATTATTCATTATGGTGAAAAAATAGACTTTTTGGTTACTTAGCAACGTCAGAGTTGTTGCTAAGCATTGATTTTGCCAGACTTTAGAAAGAAAATCATTTATTACCTTTTCCGACCGCCTGACATACAAATGTAATTGGTTTGCAGGTGCCTATGATTGCCGTATACTAGCCCTACATGGTAATTATTGACACAACTATTGGCATATTGAAATGGTTGCTAGGCAACAAAGGGCTCACGTAAACAACGAAAAATGTCATATTCTGAATTCTCAGTATAAGGGCTATCAAGATACGAAATAAGTAATAATTTGAAGAAGGGGCAAAAAATGGCCCTTATCATCCCTACTCCTTTATACACTAAAACTCCTGACAAAACTTTGAGTGATCAATATATATTTGATACAGACCTTGACACTAATGATACTGATATTGATAAATCAAATTGTGATGGTTAAATTACGTTGGAAGAATGTTCTGATTCTATTTCAGAATGAAACTAAATAAATCTCCTGGTTTAGATGGATAACTGTTGAATTTTACAGAAAATTTTGGGACAAACTAAAAGATGTTTTAGTTCAGGTGTTAAACGAGGAAATTAAGCCTCTCCCAAAGGACAAGTGTTTTAATATTTCTTTTTAAAAAGGGCGATTCTTTGACTTTAGATAATTATCGTCCTATTTTTCTTTTTAATGTAGATCTTAAACTCTTATCTTATGTTTTAGCTCAACGATTAAAAAAGATTTTACCTGATATAATTAATGAAAAGCAAACTGGGTACGTTAAAATAGATTTATTGGTTTTAATATAATACAGATTCAAGATGTTATAGATTATACAGAAAGATATAAGATTGAGGGGCAATAATTTTCGTAGATTTTTCTAAAGCCTTTGATTCACTGGAATGGAATTTTATGTTTACAGTTCTCAAACATTTTGGTTTTAATGGATCATTTATTAACTGGGTCAAAACTTTGTATACTGACGTGCAAACGTGTGTTGTAAATAATGGGTGGATTTCAGAAATACACGGGGAATACGACAGGGTTATCCTTTATCAGCTTTGCTTTTTGTTTTATCAGTGGAGATCATGGCTTTACGGTTAAGGCATAACAAGGAAATTAAAGGTATCTCTGTCAAATTAGATAACAAAAATCACTGTATTAAAATTTCACAACTGGCAGATGATACAACTTTATTTTGTATTATCAATGAATGATATAGAAATTTTTGGTTCATTTTCTGGGTTAAAATTAAATAGAAACAAGACTGAAGGGTTGTGGGTTGGAAAGCTGAAATCAAGTAGGGACAAAGCTGCGGGAATTAACTGGAATGAAGGACCAATTAAAGCTCTTTGGATATACTTTGGTCATTGTGAGGGGGAATGTAATAAATTAAATTGGGAAAAAAGATTGGATAAGATGAGTAAATTATTTGATTCTTGGAAAAAGAGACACTTAACTATATTGGGGAAAACTTTAATAATTAAAGCTTTAATTGTACCGATGTTTACCCTTTTAGGAAATGTTTCTACAGTACCGGGATTATACTTGAAGGAAATAGAAAGCCAATGTTTTAAATTAATTTGGAATGGTAAACCAGATAGAGTAAAAAGAAATTAACTACCTTGAACAATCGCATTAAAAGTATTAAAGATACCTAAAATCTATATATGGTATGACTAAATTATCAATAGTTAAGATTAAGACCGATTTAGGGCCGACTTAGGGCCGATCTCTGATTTCTAATGGCCGATTACTTCACACAATTACGTTTTAGGCTTTAACTACCTATTCCAATCGTTTTAGAATGGTTAAAGTACATCGAATCCATATATCATATGCCTATAGTAGTAATACTGTCGAGCTTTGATATGTAGGGCGTAAAGACAATGATGTTTACCTTACACTGTACAAGCTATACAATCTCAGGATTGCTGATATCAGGCTGGCGTCTTCAAACACTTGGTCAGCAACACGTCTGATCAGTCTGAAGTCTTCTGTTATTCTGCACGGACTTTCCCGCTTCACAGTGTCACATAGTAGTAAGCTAGTTCCTCCGGTCCGGGAGCACCATCCAATCCTCGGGATTTTACCATCTGTTGCCATTGGGTACTCGGGTTTTATCGTCCAATTCAAGCGTCATCACGACACTCCTCCCCATTTTCTTTCTGAATGGTGTTGTCGTAGATTAGTCTTCTTTCTAGTCAATTTTCGCAGGTGCTAGATAAACCAGCAAGGTTTGCGAAATTGACCACAAATTCCATCAGTCAGAAGTTCATACAAATGTGTTGATTTCCAAAGATTTTGTAAAGTTGAGATGAATTCCATAGGTTTTAGTCCAATAGACGTCAGAAGTTTGCATTAGATTCAGATATGATATATTCTTCAAGATAAAATCCAATACCAATTAAAAATATCTGTGACACAACTAGTAACTCCTGTTGCTAGTACACAAATGACTATATATAAACTATGTACAATATATACACAATGAAATGGTCCAGATGATCTTCTTACATGCACTGTACTCAGTCCTCACTTCCTCTCCCCATATATTCTTTTTGCATTGGCTGTTGTTATTCTGAAGATATCTTCAATTGGCATCTGAAGTAGTTTTGAAATTTCCTCTGCAACATAGTTTACAAAATATGGACTGCCAAGTTGATCTTTGTATTTAATATATGGTGCGTCAGATTCTAAAACAAGGTTTGTAATACTGTTTTCTTTGATGAAGTTGATGGTTTCTGGATACTTTTGAGTGAAGATAAAAGGTGTGATGCCAAATATAATGTTCCTGAAGTAGGAAATGGCCGAAAGATAATTTTCCTGTGGTCCTGTAAAACAATGCCAGTGTATCTTTTGATATGGACTGCATATATTGGTAAGAGATGTCAGAATCATGTTGTGGCAGATGCGATCACCTCAACAATGAATAACAACAGCAAGTTCATTGTCCTTTGCTATTTCCAGTTGTTGTTCAAAGAATTCAACTTGTTTTTGTATACGAGTGGGTTTATCAGTGGTGTCAATTCCACACTCACCAACAGCAACAGTTCTTGTGGATTTAACCAGGTATTTTAATTCTTTGATCTGTTTATTGATGAATGAAGTTGTCCTTGAGTTTATGAATCTAGGATGTATACCCAAAGAAAATTGAATCTGAGGCTGTTTTCTGAGTTCTGAACGTAGAGTTGAATTTTGCCAGGAGGATGGATAACAGTAATTGGCAATGGCAAGAAGAATCTGTGTCTGAAAGGTCTGTGAATTTCCATGGTCGTCCAACTGGTGTAAACTAGATAAACCAGTATACTTCTCCAGTTGGTCGAGATGGTAGTGAGCATCAACAATCTCCAATCTTCCAGTTAGTTTGGTGGACAGTGGTCCAACATTTATACCAAAACGATCTTTCCTGTCTTGGAAGCGCTGTACCCAAGCGAACTCTTTAGGAAATAGAAAGGATATTGCCAGTTTCAAAACTTTCCGATTTAATAGTGACTGCAAGTTGAAATTTGGAGATCTAATTTTGTATGTTGAAGCCAAAGATAAATTGTTGAAATGGTTGAAGCAATTAACAAGCTGTTTTTCGTCATTGTTGAAGGAGTCTGAAAATTTGGTCTTCTTCATTTTGGCCCAATCATTAATTTTGGAAACAAGTCCATCTAGGTAGGTCTCACCAGCTACTCTAGCCAACTCTCTCAACAAACCAGCCCAGATCTCTCCATGATCAGCAAATGAAAATCTAGCCAGTTGTTCGTCTTCCAAGTGCTTTTCCTTGAGATATTTCTCGATGAGTGTGGGCTGTAAGTAGTTTTCTCCACAGACCCAGAAAGCTGTCTGGGGAAAAACATACCAAGGAAGGTGCTGTTTCAAAGTGTGACGCTTCTGATGGTCCCAGCGTTCTTCACATAAAAAGCACTAAATCCATCTATCTTTTATTTGTCTCTCCTCCTCATAGTCAAATTCTTCATCTGGTTGATTTAGTCTCTCCAATTCTTTCAGACTTTGCTTATAGCTGGCCATTCTTTATTAAAAATAACTGTAAATAAATAAAAATAAAGAAAATATATACATTAATTACAATGTACTCCAAGTCCACTAATCCATTATATAATCCTGCAAAACTTTTGGTGGTTTTCTGATTCGCCCACCTCGGTGCAAATGTTCATTTGTTGTAGATTGATCAGACATTGACTGAGACTCCGAATCATCATTATCTAAGTCATATATAAAAGTTTCATCTAGGTCATCTACTCCTTCAAAATTCAAATCTATTATTGTGATTAGAACATTTGCATTTGCAGGTGCAGTCTCTTGAGAGCTAGATTTACCAGCATAATTCAAGGGACTGAACTCTGTATTGTCTGATGAAGGGGTGTTTTCCACACTGTAAGAACTAGATAAACCAGCATGACCTACAGTCCGGTACAACTCTCCTTCCTCAGTATCAGATGTGGATTCTCCCTCAACATCATTAAATAAATTAGAAATGTCCTGCAGGCTGCTCCCTTCGTCTTGATCATCAGGTAAGTCCTCTGATTGCCCAGTTGGTTGATTTTGTAGGACACCATGTCTCATATATTTAATCCACTGAGGCAAGTTTCTGTCGTTGCAAAGCTTAAGTTGATCGTGGTGGATTATAAGTTCTTTCTTTCTTGTTCTGATTTTGTATAGCATAGATGATAAGACTTTTACTACTAGGTATGGACCCTGCCATGGAGATCTTAATTTTTTACTTTGTCCTATTCTTGTTGTTGAGTCGATTCTGTAAACCACATCTCCTACATTATATGATTTTTGGTGGAGTTTTACATCATAATCTTTCTTTTGTCGAAGTTGTGCAGCTTGTAAATTATTTCTTGCTATTTGGTGCACTTCTTCCAGTGTTTTAATTAGATCTTTAACATGTTGTGAGGGTTCTTTGGTCTGTAAGTTGATTTCTGTTGTTCCCATGAGTAAATCTACGGGTTGTATCACTTCCCTTCCCAGCATCATTTTGTTTGGGGTAAAACCAGTATTTCTATTTTCTGTTGATCTTATGGCTCCTGCCAATAACTGAAGGTATTCATCCCAGCGTTTTTGTCTGCTTTTCATATAACATCTAATAGCTTGTAAAATAACGGTGTTATATCTTTCCACTTGCCCGTTTGAACATGGTCTATATGGTGTTGTCCTGGTTTTAGCTATTTCCAGGTGATTGCAGAGTTCTTGGAAAAGATTGCTGTCAAAATTCCTCCCCTGGTCTGTATGGATCTGTAAAGGGCCAAACGGGAAATAAAGTTGTAGACTGTTGTTTTAGCGACTGTTTCTGTATTTTGGTTTGGCAGAGGGAAAAATTCAACCCATTTTGAAAATTGGTCTATGATAGCCAAAATATACTTATTTCCAGACTGACTCTCTGTTAGTGGTCCCAAGATGTCCATATGGACCCTTTCCATTACTGCACCAGCATGGTATTGTCCCAAGGCACCTTTAGCTTTTTTGTTTGGCTTCTTGTTGATATTACAAATTCTACAGGTTTTTACATATAGAACTGCATCTTTATTCAAACCATACCAAATAAATCTTTGTTTCAATCTGTTGATGCTCTTATTTTGTCCGAGATGTCCAGATGATTTAAAGTCATGGCAATTTTTTAATATTTCTTCTTTCAGCGAGGCTGGGACAATGAGCAAGGTTTTAGGTTCAACAGGATCGAGCCACTTATAAAACAGACAGTCTTTCAGAACAAATATTTGTGACTTACAATTCCGCAAATGCTTTAAAGCAGGACTGCTGAGTTGCAGTTCATGCTCAGTTGGTTGTTCTACAGTAATCCAATGCCACAATTGTTGTAAATCAGGGTCTGTTTTCTGTTGTAACCCAATTTCTTCAAAAGTTAGGCTTTCTGTCCAATTTGAGGGTCCAATATCTGTATGACTTAACTGTTGTGTGACACTGCGTACTGCAAGGGGGACAACGTCGTCCACATCTATTTCAAATCTTCGCCAGGTTCTCTGAGCTCTACTACAGTAAGCGCATCCTTTACAGGGCAAATTTTTCAAATCGGCACCAGCATAATAGCAGTCACAGGGTTCAACTTCATCTGGTATTCTCGAGAGGCAATCAACATTGACATGTTTTTTCCCTGGACGTTGCTGTATCACCATGTCATACTGTGACAGCTCTTCTAGCCACCTGGCTAGCTGCCCCTCTATGGATTTGAACCTGAGTAGCCAAGTTAGGCTGTTATGATCTGTCCTAACCACAAATTGGCGACCTAAGAGGTAATTTCTAAACTGACGAGTAAATGTTACTACAGCTAAGAGCTCTTTTCTTGTGGTACAGTACCTTCTTTGTTGTGGAGTCAGGATTCTACTAGCATAGCAGACGACATACTCTTTCCCATCATGTACTTGTAGTAGTTCTGCACCTATGGCTGTGTCTGATGCATCCGTATCTAGGATGAAAGGTTCTTCTGGGAATGGATAGGCCAATGTGGCAGCATTGATTAAAGCATTTTGAATTTTATTGAAGGCTTGTTGGTGGTTTTCATTCCATTTAAATTTGATGTTTTTCGTGGTTAATGCATGTAGCGGTTCAGAGATCTTTGAAAAGTCTTTAATGTGGTTCTTATGGTAGTTTGCAAATCCTAAAAATGATTCAACGTCTTTTCTGTTTGACGGAATAGACCATTTTAAGATTGTATTACGGCTTTCTGGATTCACGGAGACACCATTTTCATTTACCAGCTTTCCTAAAAATAGAACTTCTCTTTGAAAAAGTAGACATTTCTGTGGTTTTAATTTTAAATTGTAGTTTTTGAATCTCTGCAGGACAGTTGTTAAAGTGTTCAGGTGATCGTCAAAGTCTTTTCCAAGTACAATCATATCGTCTAGATAAGCTAAGCATTCCTTCCAGGTGAGTCCAGACAAGACAAGTTGGAACATTCTTTGAAAAAAGGCTGGGCTATTACACAAGCCAAAACTTAATCTAACATGCTCAAACAAGCCATACTTGGTAATAAAGGCCGTTTTATGACGATCGTTTTCGTGGATTTCCGCCTGATAATATCCGCTGGCCATGTCTAAACATGACATAAACTTGGTACCACGTAGAGTGTCAATACAAGACTCTATTCTAGTCAAGGGAAAAGCATCTTTCCGTGAAACTGCATTAAGCTTCCTGTAGTAAATGCAATATCGAAGCTTACCATCCCTTTTCCTTACTAGAACTGGTGCTGCTGCCCACTCCGATGTTGAAGGTTGAATGATCTTTTTCCTTAACAGCTCTTGTAGATGTTTTCTTCCTCTTGTTCAAATCTAAAGGGAGTACGTCTCATTTTTTCTTTCACAGGAGGTGAGGTTCCAGTATCAATTCTGTGTTTGATTTGAGTAAAGTGGCCTATATCTAAATCGTCTTTTGCAAAAGTGTGTTGAAACTTTATAAGTAATTGAGTCAGCTTGATGGACTGTTCAAGGTCAAGATTTTGTCTTGATTTACTCAATAATTCTCTCAAATGTTCAGGAACAGATGTGTTTATTTTATCCCATTCTTTTGATCTTGATAAAATCTGGATTTACTTGTTGTTGAACATCATCTTCTAGGATTTCTGATATTTCTATTGCAGTTGCGATATTGGAATTTTTCTTTAATGTCCTATATTTATCTGAAAAATTTTTGACTGATATTGGTACATCTTGGCTAGGCGAGGCTAGTATATTAGGCATCATTACCTCTTTCAAATTGGTTGTTGGTTGGATGATGACGTTGTTTTTTGGTGAACCGACCATTTTTGCTGTAAATTGAACTGTTGATTGGGGTGGTATAACTATTTTCTTGGCCAATTGGAGTCTACAGATTTTAACTGTTTCTTTGTCGCTGGATTTGTAGATGTGAGCAGGTACTTTTTCGTCCCCAATAGTCAAGGAGAAGTCGACTAAGTTGATGACTGCTTTCAGGTGCTGTAATAAGTCTCTAGCCCTATAATAACTGGATCTGTAATATTTGCGACTATAACAATGTATAACTCTCCATTTTGTTTCTGTTTTGCCAATTTTAATATTCATCTTATCTACTATTTTGGCTTTTATATTGTTGTCTACTCCTGCTCCTTTTAAAAGGATATTAGACTGCATTGCTACTGATGGCATGTTATATTGCATAAATTTCTTACTAATGACTGTTACTTGAGCTGCAGTGTCTATTAATGCATCAATTTGTACCAAGTTTTTACTACCAAGTTAAGTCCCATTGGTTGTTTATCTTTGTAATACATTGTTACTTCCCTTACTTTAGAATGGTTCTCCTTATCTTCATTTTTTGTTGACTTTGTTATGTTCAGTTGACTGTCACAAGATATACCTGTATTGCCAGTTAACTGAACGTCCCATTGTTTCGTTTGAGTCTTCTCGTAGGCTTCTTCTGTCATCTTTGTACTGTTTTTTTTTACTGTTGTCCAAGATGTGTTTGCTAGATAAACCAGCATTTGTTACAGCATGGACAGCAGTTGAAGTTGCTGAAGATGGTGGCGGACGGCCAGTATGTTCTGGACGGATCAAAGGCTGGCCTAATTCTTTGATCCTTGGTAGTTTAAATTTTCATTTTTTCGTTCATATCTATTTGGTGAGGGTGATCTGCTCGTTCTAGATTGAGAAAATTTTTTATTCGGACATTGAGTGCTATAATGTCCAGGTTCTTCACATGAAAAGCATATGATTTTATCTTTCGACATAGCTCTATTTGGTGATGGACTTCTTGATCTTGCTGTGTCTCTATTATTTACTATGGTCAAAATTCTTGTTATATCTGTTTTCATCGCAGAGATGTTAGTTTCTGCCTGTTGCATTCTTGCACCCAATTTTTCAACGATTTGATTTACTGATGATTTTTGTTTAATTTGTCGAAGGGTTGGTTCTTGTACATCTTCATCAGAGCCATCCTCAAATTGTACCCTTTTTACTTCAGGTTTTCTACTTCCAAGAAGTAATCGTTGGTTATGAATCGATGATTTTACAAATTGTACAGCTTCATCAATCGTAGTTGGATTTTTCTCTAGTGCAAACAGGGCTGCCTTCTTGTCAGAACATCCTTTGAGAAAAGCATCTACTGCAACCATTTTTACTACAGTATCCGGTGCTTGTACATAACCATATGTGGCCATTTCTTGAACTCTTTCGGAAAACTCTTCTATTTGCTCATCCACGTTTTGCTTAACATCCTGGAGTTGACGTCTTAGGGTAGATGGCAGGTCTTTTTTCCCAAATCTTTGATCTAGTTTCTCGGCCATTAAGTCAAAATCTTCTCTGATTTTTTCTGGTCTGGTGCTAAAGTATTTTAGAGCTTTATCACGCAAGCATTCAATCAGTTTATCAATTTTCTGTTTGTTGTTCCAATTGTATCTTTTCGCTATATGTTGAAACTGCATAAAATATAGTTTCCATTCTATTTTCCCATAAAATGTAGCCAATTTTGGTGGTAACGGTCCATCATAACCTTATCTGCCATATGGTCTATAGAAATCATTGCCATATGCCTTGTCTTGGTAATTGGTCGTTGAACGAGCATCTAAAGGTGACTTTGTGACTTGTGTTTTGTCGTCCAGGTTCTTTGTAATTGCAGCCGCAGTTGTGTCTTTAGTATATGGATTGTCAACCCTAGTAGTGGTTCTTCCTTGAAATATACTGTATGGAGCTATTTTTTTCTGAAATTGTCTTGAACTTCCTTTCTTGCTCTAATTGACTTTCCACATCATTTAGTCTATCTGATAGTTCTTGTTCCCTCTCTATTAATTCCATTTCTCTTTTCCTCATTGTGTCTTTTTCTTTTTCTCTAGCACCCTCTTGTTCAATAATTTTATCCATTAATGCTTTAATTTCATTTCGTAGCCTTATTTCATTTGATTCATAGTCACTTCTGTGTGTTGCTTCAGTATCTAAGTTTATTTTTAATCTATCTAGTTCTGCTGTGTAATATTGCTTCATTTCGTTGAAATCGGCAACTATTTCAGCGTTTTCTTCTTCTTGTTTTTTAATTCGATCAGCCAGTTCTTTGTTTTCCTTGGCTTCTTGAATCCTTGTTGTTTCCGAAATCAACATCCTCCAAAAGTTTATGTGTTTCTGATGGATCAATATGTGAGGGAGGTGTTCCCTCTTTTACTGTTGTTTCCATTTGTTCAGGTTCTTGAGATTTTGCCTCTTGTTGTGGTTCTTCGAATATTATTTTCCCAGACATAACAAGTGGATCCCATAAGTGACTTGGTACGTTTTCAATTGTCTTCAAAATTTCAAGATTAATGTTCCTACTTGTTCTCTTTTGACTAAAATTGCTTTGGTCCTTTTATCGCCAATGTCCCTGATTGACATAATTTGTTCTAGACTTGACGTATTGATGTTGAGAGCTTTTTTTGACATGATTGTATGTTAATTAAATAATAATTGAAAAAGAAAAATCTGTCAAAAAATCTGACTATGAAATAAATTATTTTGTATGAAAAAGTCAGGAAATGAATCTGAAATTACTGAAATATGTGCACTTTAAGATAAATAAAACTTAAGTGTCCTAAATGTAGTGTAATGCGATTTTAATCTGCAACGCTTAAACTAGATACACCAGTACTGTGTCGTTACAGAAATTTGTAGGGCAAAATCTGAATAAGTGTATCTAATATGTTGTGTTTGTCTTATAGTTTTAATATGACACTAAAGTTAGATAAACCAACAAATTAGAGCATCATATTTAGCCTAATTCAAATAAGGGACACTAATAAAAATGAGTACGGTCATGATAAATAAATATAAATGTAACTTGAATGTAATCGAATTGAAAAATATAATTTGAGGTATCAAAAATAAATAAAAAAAATACTAATCAGTGCACATATTAAAATATGAATTTAAATATGCATAATATCAATAAAACTGTTGACAGTTTGCTGGGACCTGTCAAAATAAAAAAATTTCCAGAGTGAAACAAATATATACACATTGAATACCTGTGTATAAAAAAAAACAAAATTTTATTTAGTAATCCATGGCACTTGTTTATAACATTTGTGTATGAAAAATAATTTATGTCAATAAACCTACAGTGAAATGGGAAAAAAACAAAAAACAAAAATTAAAGCTGTATCACTTCACTGTAACATTTCAATGAAATGAAGAAAAAAAGTCAGCACAATCTCTGGAGAATCTGAAAATTCACTGTTAATTCACAGTGAAAGATGTCACCGTAATCTTTGGAAAATCTGAAAATTCACTGTTTATTTCACAGTGAAAAATTCGCAGCACTGTTTATTGCACAGTGAAATGAATGAAATAAATATTGACAGGTAATAGGAATCGCGGGACTACCGCGCGAGGCAACACGAAAAATTTGACAAATTTGACCCGCGAAAATATCAACAATGGCTACCGCGAGTTTGGCAGAAATTGGACAGTGTTTTATGACTTGTGTTTACACCTGACACCATTGTCGAGCTTTGATATGTAGGGCGTAAAGACAATGATGTTTACCTTACACTGTACAAGCTATACAATCTCAGGATTGCTGATATCAGGCTGGCGTCTTCAAACACTTGGTCAGCAACACGTCTGCTCAGTCTGAAGTCTTCTGTTATTCTGCACGGACTTTCCCGCTTCACAGTGTCACAAAGTAGTAAGCTAGTTCCTCCAGTCCGGGAGCACCATCCAATCCTCGGGATTTTACCATCTGTTGCCATTGGGTACTCGGGTTTTATCGTCCAATTCAAGCGTCATCACGACAATACTAAGGGTTAGGGCCGAATTGGGGCCGTTAAAGGCCGATATCTCGTTTAGTCTTATTTTTTTAGTATTGTTTGTGTATTTTCGTGTTGTTGTGATATCTTATACGGTAAATCGGGGTCGCTGAATCGAATGGTGTAGGTTTCAGAGCGCTAGCTCCGAGTGTAAACGAGATATCGGCCTTTAAGGGCCCCAATTCGGCCCTAACCCTTAGTATTACTACTATAGGCATATGATATATGGATTCGATGTACTTTAACCATTCTAAAACGATTGGAATGGGTAGTTTAAGCCTAAAACGTAGTTGTGTGAAGTAATCTGCCCTTAGAAATCAGAGATCGGCCCCAAGTCGGCCCTAGATCGGTCTTAATCTTAACTATTTTAATGCGATTGGCCAAGGTAGTTAAGACTTAAAACGTACTGTTCTAGAGATATCGGCCCTTAGAAATCAGAGATCGGACATAAGTCGCCCTTAAGTCGGCCCAAGATCGACAATATTCAATACTATCCGTAATAGGTTCATATCATATATGGATTCTGGGTATCTTTGGACTTCTTAAGTGATTTGAATAGGTAGGTAAGGCCTTAAAAAGTTATAGAGATATTGGCCCTTTTAATTTTGAGATCGGCCCTAAGTCGGCCCTAGATCGGCATTAATCAATACTATTGATACTATAGTCATGTGAAATATGAATTCGGGTTTTTGTGTAGGCTTTTCAGTCGTTTAGTCACACTGTCAACTTGATATCTGTTACCTTTAACAAGTCTCGTTCAGTGCGAGATTTTACGTGATTTCATTTTATCTTGACGTTTTCGACGTACAAGTTCATATTTTGTTGCGTTTGTCACAAACAACTGATGTTACATTTCATTTTTGATTATATTAATATCGTTTAGTAATCATGTTTTGTTGTTTTTGTGTTCATTTTTCATGTTGCCTTTCGTGTTTTTGATGTTTTTATCTCCGTTTTGTTGTCTTTATTGACCTTTTTACGGCTTTTTGCTGCTGCTGCCGCCGCCGCCGCCGCCGCCGCTAAACCACCAATAAACAGTCCCACCACCACCGCCGCGGCCGCTAAACCACCAATGAACAGACCCACCGCCGCCGCCTTAGACTATTATTCCACCACCACCACCATAGACTATTATCCCACCACCACCACCATATCCTATTATCCCTCCACCACCACCACCACCACCA
>MJUU01013075.1:5300-27429 GCA_002080025.1 Modiolus philippinarum | reverse complement strand
AAAAAAAACAAAAAAAAAACAAAAACATAAAAAAAACAAACAAACAAACAAAAAACAAAACATAAACAAAAAAAAAACAAAAAAAAACAAAAAACAAAACAAAACAAAAAACATACTTTACAAAAACAAGAGGCTCTCAAGAGCCTGTATCGCTCACCTGGACCACTGCTGACATTTCCAATAGGAAAAACAAAATATAAAATTTAGCAGAATACTTTTTTTTCTAAAATTACAGTCTTCTTGTTTAGTTTCCATGGCAACCGAAAGATCCACCATCCATTATAACCCATAACAGAACACCATTCAAAAAAAAAATTGGGCAGGGGTTCCCCTTATAATCAAGGTAATACATAATGCTGAAATTGAAACATTCCGACCACAATTCAAATACAAAATTCAAAAATTTGGGCAGAGGTTCCCTTAAAATCAATAGGGCCAATGTAAAAACTATATTGCAGATGGTGACCATCCTGGATGAGGTATGGACCTGCCAGATACATTTTTTTGGATGGGACCACCTCAGGACCATTGTGGCTTAGTTTGGTTATTATTGGACCAGTAATTTCTGAGAAGAAGATCTTTGAATGTATATTCCATGGGGTCCAATGTAAAAACTATGTTCCCGCTGGCGGCCATCTTGGATGAGGTACAGACCTGCCAGATACCTTTTTTGAAAAGGACCATCTTAGGGCCATTGTGACTAAGTTTGGCTATAATTGGACTGGTAGTTTCTGAGAAGAATAACCTTGGATGTCTTTCCCATAGGGTCCAATGTTAAAACTATGTTCCCCGCTGGCGGCCATCTTGGATTAGGTAAGGACTTGCCGGATACCAATTTTGGAAGGGACCATCTAAGGACCATTGTGACTAAGTTTGGTTATAATTGGACTGGTAGTTTCTGAGAAGAAGATCTTTAAATGTCTTTTCCATAGGGTCCAATGATAAAACTATGTTCCCCGCTGGCAGCCATCTTGGATTAGGTACGGACTTGCCGGATACATTTTTCAGAATGGACCATCTAAGGACCATTGTGACTAAGTTTGGCTATAATTGGACTGGTAGTTTTTGAGAAGAAGATCTTTAAATGTCTTTCCTATAGGGTCCACTGTTAAAACTATATTCCCCGCTGGCGGCCATCTTGGATTAGGTACAGACTTGCCTGATACCTTTTTTGGAAGGGACCATCTAAGGACCATTGTGACTAAGTTTGTTTATAATTGAACTAGTAGTTTCTGAGAAGATCTTTGAATGTAAGTTCCATACGGTCCAATGTTAAAACTATGTTCCCCGCTGGCGGCCATCTTGGATTAGGTACGGACGTGTCGGATACCTTTTTTGGAAGGGACCATCGAAGGACCATTGTCACTACGTTTGGTTATAATTGGACTGGTAGTTTCTGAGAAGAAGATCTGTAAATGTCATTTCCATAGGGTCCAATGGTAAAACTATGTTCCCTGCTGGCGGCCATCTTGGATTAGGTACGGACCTGTCGGATACCTTTTTTAAAGGGGACCACCTAGGAACTATTGTGACCAAATTTGGTTCCAATTGGCCCAGTGGTTTCAGAAGAGAAGATCTTTGAATGAAAAGTTTACGCCGGACGGACGGACGACGGACGCCGGACACCAAGTGATGGGAAAAGCTCACCCTGGCATAGCCAGGTGAGCTAAAAAAAGACAAAGAAAAAAAACATTTCTTCACCTTAGTTTTTTGTAAGAATTCCTTTATAAGTTTATTAACTTTAAGAAAAAAATAATGAATGTCTTACCTGATTGAGACCCCAATATTACAAGATCACAAGGTTCGCAATACATAATTTATTTCTGATTAACATGTGGGTTTAGTCTGGAATAGATAATATTCCAGCAAGATTCGTGAAAAATGGCAAAAAAGACTTGCCCCTGCCGATAACATACTTAGTAAACCTTTCTATATCAACAGGTATAGTACCAAGCGAACTAAAATTAGAAAAACCCTAGATTTCCTACGAGGAGGAATGACCCGGTTTCCGAAAGCTATATTTTTTATAGCCTAGGTGGCAGAGCGGTCTAGGGCGCTGGACATAGTGCGGGCGATGTTGCAATAGATGACAACAAAGCAGGGGTTAAAATCCAGCCAAAGATCTTGCTAGATTTTCCGATGATAACAGGTTTATAAAGATGATTTTCATCACTGTTGGCATTCGGAATCATATATTCTACCTTTGCAGATCACCTTACCGACACATTATCATTCATATTATATATAGCGGTGTGCAACACTATTATCTATATACCCTATGTATCTTACCTGTTGCAACCTTATCTTTCTTCTATCTATTTCCTACACACCTAATGTTCATAGTTTACTATGTTACGACGTCTACATTTCCTACGAGGAGGAATGACCCGGTTTCCGAAAGTTATATTTTGATATAGCCTAGGTGGCCGAGTGGTCTAGGGCCTTGGACATAGCGCAGTCGGTGTTGCCATAGATGAGAAAGCAGGCGTTCAAATCCAGTCGAAGACCTTGCTGGATTTTCCGATGTTAAAAATTGAAGTTTCGGTTCGAACTCTGATTCAAGAGTCTTTTTTACTTAGTACTGGGATGATCATTTCTTGTAAGTGTTTACGACCTTTCTGAAGAGACATAAGTTGTCAAAATGCGCATATGCAGATACTAAATTAACAGTAACTTTAATATTTTGTTAGTTATTCAATATAATAGCAATTGCTGTGGAGTTACTCCCGGACACTACTGCAATGGAAGGGGGTGTTTGACGAGACATAAAACCGGTTTAACCCACAATTTCTTTTGAGCCATGTACCAAGTATTGCAGTCGACGATTTTTTGGGTGGTTTTTACGTGATTATTCTTTTTGTCTTTTGGACTTTTGACAACTCTGTTCAGTTATTCAGTTAATACCCCATTTGCTTTTTGATTCCAGTCTGGTTTGAGATCTTCGTACTCAACCGATACGTATCTCATCTGTATTCCCCACAACAAATTAAAAATGTGTAAAACAAAAACGCACAATTATAAAATATGCCAAGTAGGCTGAAAATACACAAAGTAAACCGACATAATTTCAAGCATGACCCATAAAAGTGTGAAGGCTTATTTCCACTCCTTTGTTCCTTCGGTATTCTACTGCCGTTGTTGCAAGAAAGTCCTTGTATGATAATAACATTAAAAAAATTAGTTATATATCAACCTGCCAGATGCACCACTAAGCCTCTATCCAAACTCCTCACCACTTTATTGACTGCAGTTACAGATGGTCCAAAAAGCTACTGCAGAAAAGCCTATTCCAAGAGCGGCGTGAATCAGATGTGGATACTTAAAATCTCCAAAGATCTCTTTGAACACCTCTACTCAAGCAGTCTCGCATACTGCAATAGATTTCAAACGTTTGACTTTTCTACCCTTTATACAACCCTTCCTCATAATAAACTTAAAACAGTAATTTCCTATCTGATACATCAATGTGTCTGTACCATTTGAATGTTTGTGAACAATAGGAAAAGATAAAATATATTTTGTTAAGAACCACACAGAGTCAAACAAAAAAGAGTGAAAATGACGTGATAAAAATGCGTGACGTTTTGATCGACAATATTTTTGTTGAATATGGAGACCGCGTTATTCAACAGACAATATGGATTCATCTGAATACAAATTGTGCGACAGTTTTAGCTGACCGTTTCCTCTTTTCGTTTGAAGCAATGTTTTTACAAGGGCTAATACAACAGAAATAAAATTTCAGCTTCAGATATATAGATGATGTACTTACTATTAATAACTCAAAATTTCAAGAATATCTGCATTGCATCTACCCAATTGAACTTTAAATTTAAGGGACAACCGATACACCCAATCCTGCTTTATACCTTGACGTTTTGTTATACATTGACGAGCATGGACGTATGAAGTCTAGGTTTTATGACAAACGTGATGATTTTGACTTCACAATTTTGAACTCTCCCTTTCTCAGCAGCAATATTACTACCTCCCCACCATATAGAGTGTATGTTTCACATTTAATTCGTTACTGTAGAGCATATAGTTCATACAGGGACTTTGTGGAAGGAGCAAAAGCACCGTTACAAAAACTACTGATTTGAGGATATGTTCAGTCGTTGTTACTTTCGTCCCTTCAGAAATTATATGGCCGTCAGCACAACAACATAGAAAGATATGAAATATCAATGTCACAAATAAAAACGGACATTTTCAGCTAGATTCACGTCTCCCCGGATTTGACATAACTGGTTTTGACTTGACCCTGGATTTACCCATTGACAGGGTGACGGGTGCTGTGCAATAGCAGGACATGCTGACCCTTCCGGAGCACCTTATTTCACTCTTTTTTTCTTTTAGAGAAAACACTGTTAGTGCTTTAGTTTGTGTGTTGTGTTTGTGTGTTTTGTGGGCATGTAGTGTCTTTAGTCCTACATCTTCTGGTGTTCTTGCTTTTGCCTTGTCTCTGGACTTTGATTTATATAATCTTGTGCTTGGTCTTTCGGTATTTCACTGACGTTGCTTGGTTCTGATCAACATTGCTCAAAAAAAATGTTAGATTTATCTAAATCACTTGTTTTAAGTTAATGATTCAATGGAAAATGAAAGGATATGGAGTAAATGCACATGAGACAATACATGGTAAAAACAAGCAAAGAAACAATGCTTCTATTTTTGTTCTTCATCTTGAAGTCACCATGAGGCCTTCAGCAATGAGCTTTGCACATACCTCATTCCGCTCAAGACGGCCCCAGCACTGGTTTGAACGGAATTCTTTTCTTATTGTCGAGCAACGTTTATCCCTGTTTTTTCTGGTCATGGATGCGGGATTGTCTAAAAACATTAATTAGACTGGCAAAGTGCTTTTACACTCTCTCCCAAATAGGAAAAGTTTGTTTTAAAAGAGTCATGATTTTTAATAGCTATAACTTTCCAGTGAATTCCAGTCGATAATAACAGTAAAAAGAAAGATGTTGATTTTGGCTTTAAAATTAGATCCATTTGATTAGTTGTTTTCTAACCGCTTTTATACATCTTTCGATTTCTGGATTTCCTTTGTTTTGATTTTATCTTCACAGGAGAGACATAAGTTGTCGAAATTGCCATTTTCAGAAAGTAAATTTGCAGTACCTTCGGTATTCTGTCATTTATAATCACTGGACCGATGCCACTGCTGCTGGACTGTTAGTTCACAAGGGGATTCACCAACACAGTAGTATAGTACTTCGGTGTTGGCCGGAATTCTGATAATACATGAACAATTGGGAATTTTGGTTTTAAATAAAGGAGTATCTTTGTCTCTGTCCTTAGCTGGTTTTGCCTTTCCTTTTATTATTTGTTCTTTATCAGCTTTTATTACCTAATTGTATTGTTTTGTATGTTTTATTACGTATTTTGTATTTTGAACTATTTTGGAGATTGTTCTATTTCACGGTGTTCTATTACCTGGTATGTTCTATTTCATGGCTACTGTGATTGGTCAAAATGGTTCAATCGTGAATATTCATTACCGTTCTATTGCCTGGCTACTGTGATTGGTCTAAACAATTTCATGAATATTCATTACTGTTCTATTGCCTGGCTAATGTGATTGGTCAAAATAATTTTATGAATATTCATTACTGTTCTTTTTCCTGGCTAATGTTGGTTTTAGTGAAATGGATTCTTTTTGCGTTAAAACTTTTGGTGGAATTTTATTCCTACTAATGTACTTTGTAATAAACAACCTCGATTATCGACAATTCCACAAGACCCAAAACACAAAAAAGACACAAAAAATCTGTCAGAGTTCTGAATGACAGACATAATTACTATGGTTTTGAACTTGTGTAAAGCAAATGCACATTCATTAACATTATGAAATGATTCAACATGAAAATATATATATCATTTTGCACATTTTTAGATATTAAAAATGTAAACTAAAAAAAAAATTTATATTTGTTCAGATTTACTAAGTAATTTTTGATGCAAGTGATCATTAGTGTATCAGAATAATACTATAAGTACAATTTGCAGTGAATTTGAGTTTTGCAGACGGCCATTTTTCTTTTGTGCAAAATACAAAAAAAAAGTTGCATAAAAAATGGTAAATTTCATTATTTTTCTTTTGTGCAGATTAGGAAATAAAACAGTTGTAGTCAGGCAATAGCTCAGAATTATTTTCCCTCGGTAATGGAAACAGCTCATTGTTCTATTGCCCTCAGCTGTTGACTTCGGGCAATAGAACACTGAGCTGTTTCCATTACCTCGGGAAAATATTCTGGTCTATTGCTTGGCTACACATTAAATAACTGTATATTATATAGCTGTTGATTTCTGGATTTCCCATCTTTTTATTTTGTTTGCTTTGAAGAGACATAAGTTATCGAAATTGCCATATGCAGAACGAAAATTTGCAGTTACCTGGTATTTTGTTATCTATTAACACTGGGTCGATGCCACTGCTGATAGACTGTAAGTCCTCGAGGGTATTCACCATTCCAGTAGTCCAGTAATTCGGTTTTGACCCGAAAAGCGATCATATTTGGACACTAACAATGTCTAAATTGGGAAATTATGTTCAAAACCAAGGAGTATTTCCCTCTTGCGAAACTCTGTCCTTAGCTGATTTTGGCTTTCGATTTAGAACCTTTTGATTTATTGTTCTCTATCAGCTTTATATATCTTTCGATTTCTGGATTTCCAATGTTTTGATTTTCTCTGCACTTAACAGACATAAGTTATTAAAATAGCCATCTACAAAACATAAATTTACAGTAATTTTGGTGTTTCGTTATCAAAAACGAATTTTACCTTAATCACTTCAACAAATATTGTAATGAAAGGCATTCCAGGCTTCTTTTTGGTGCGTATTGCCTTGAATCAATTCACTTTGTTGAACGACGCAAAACTTTGCAAAATTATTCAAACATTTGAGAATTTTTTTTTACTTCAGAAATTATTTGTAAAATAACGTAAAATTCAGGTGATGTGCAGTATTTGAAGTATAGGCGAAGAATCGGGAATTAATCGCTGAATGGAGCGAGCCTCGATATTTTTCAAAGAAATATTAGCTAAAACTTCGATTATACCCTATTAATTCCTATTCTATCCTGTTTTAAAGAGACACAAGCCTGACAAGCCAACCCTTGAATCTGTGCCTGGAATTTTGTAAAAATTGCAATCAACGCTTTAATACATTGAATGCCTCATGGTGACTTCAAGATGAAGAACGACAATAAAAGCGTTTTCCTTTGGTTGTTTTACCATGCATTTGTAGAGACTCTGTCTCATGTACATTTACTTCATATCCTATATTTAAGACTGGAGTTTGCCTCTCCTGCCGTGTGGAGTCCGTAAAAAGATTCCCCATGCGATAGATGTATGCTCTCCATATATTTCAGTGCCCACATCTCAATATTTTATTATTCTAATTTTTTTTTAACAAACGACTTCATGAGTGTCTTTTGTTTTTCTATGTGTTGTAATCGTCCACTAGCATAAGACACCAGTGCATTTGTCGGGTAACGGATGACAGTGATTGTAAGAGCACTTTGCCAGTTTAATTTATATTTGTTGACGATCTCGCATCCATCCCCAGAAAAGACATGCATGTAGCGTTGTTCGACAATAAGCAAAGAATTCCGCTCAAACCGTTGCTAGAGACCGACTTGAACTTACTATGAAGTATGAATAAAACTCATAGTTGAAGGCTTAATGGTGATTTCAAGACGAAGAACGACATTAAAAGCGCTGTTCCTTGGCTTGTTTAATTAATAATTCAATTTATAAAATATTCATGAATAAAACACTCTTTTTATGATAGTCAGTATAATTGAATAGAATCATCGATCTGTACACCTTGAAAATAATTAACCGCATCGCTCGATTGCATCATCTTCTGGAATATTCGATCTATTACAAGAAACATGATGACATTATATAACAATATAGAAATGAACCGACCGATCAAATCACAGAGAATTAAACCAATCAGATGCCGATTTTGTGATAAATCTATCCAATCAGAACACAGAATAATCGACCAATCTCAAAGCTCGTCACCAAAAATAAATAACCAAAGAGAACCATCGTTACAACGTGTCCACCTGTATAAAATCAGATGCATCGAGCAACTTTGTCATTCTGCGACTAACAGCCAAATTGAACAGACGTTCACTTATTGTTTGAATCACAAGCGATAAATGCACCACCACCTCCACAAGAGAGAAAAGACCGAACACGTGACAACATGGCGGGATGACCGAAGAAACTACTCAGTCAAAGTCAACCCTGACTGTGGATGTCTTTACTATTCTACACATCCTTGAACACCAACACGCCAGCTGGGATCTCTCGGCAAGGAATGGAAAGTGCAAGCTTGTGGTCAGATGGGAAGATACCAGACAGGGGGAACAACAACTGCACCATGTAAACACGCTACCACAGAGACAAAGGAAATCCACAAAAGCAAGGAGGGAAAGGAACTACCGCAGGCTCCAAGCTTTTATTGCAAAGAAGAGGGGAGCGGAAACAACCGAACCCAACTCAAGCAGCATGGATACCGCATGTGGAGTTGACGATGACAACCAACTAGATAACAGCCAGGTTCGAGACATCGAAGAACCTTCAACACCATTAGAACAGGAAGCATCCGTTCCACTACCAAGCAATCTAGTACATCAGGAGTCTCCGGTAACCCAGAAAGCTGAAGACCGAGTGAAGATGGTGCCGAAAAAACATCAGAAGGCAGAAGAAACCACTAAGGCTGTAGGTCGGATCCCCACCCCAGCTAAAGTTGGAAGACCCAAGTCATCTGTCTTCATGGTACCTAAAGTAACGCTAGATAAACCAAAATGAGACGTACATATACGAACTACCAGAGAGAGAAAGCTACCTACTTGTAAAAAAAAAGAAATGGATTGCGTACAAAGAAATAACGAAAGAGAAAGAGCCAGAACTGTACACCAACACCAAGCGCAGTTATGATTACTGGTATGACGTAAGACATCCATCGAACTTCGTCTACTCTGAAGATCGAGCAGAAGCTGTAGAGAAGATAGCCAAGAACTACAACTTGAAGTTAAAAGAACTTTAATTAATGAAATAAAGGCGAGATAAGCCCAAAATTTAGGACCCATCCCCCTTTTGGCTAATTGTTAATTGTTAATCTTCAAAATTGTCCATAAGAAAATATGAAAAAAAAGAACAGACGTTCCCAGCAAAAATAAACAGAATAAAGGTAATTTAATTTATTATAATTAATTTAAATGACAATAATGCATAATATGAAGTTTTGAATTCAGAGTTTAATTGACCGATTAAGTTATGAAATGAGACCAAGTAAGTAATCAATAATACAGAATTAATTGGTTATCAATAATACAAAATTAAATAGTAATAAATAATAAAATAATGCAGTAATATAATATGTATTCATAATTAATAAAATATAATGTTGTTATATAGTAATGTGTATTACCTTTTGCAGATTTATTCCTGTGACTACTGCCAGTAAACTTTTGACAAGAAAAGCAAGTTATTGAGGCATCACAGACAGAATAAATACCACAATACCTTTACGTGCGGAATATGCCAAAACGTTTTACTAAAAGGTAATCTTGACAGGCACGACGAAAGGCACAAAGAACTTACTTTATTTCCGTGTAACGAGTGGGGATTATTATACAGAAGAAAAGATAATCTGCATCTCCACCATAAAGAGAAGCACCAAAGTGGAGCTGGACTGCAAAATGAACCGGCCGTAGACATCAAAAGTCCAGAAAAATATTATATCATCTATAAACAAAACGGGAAAATGATACCAAGATCCAACACCGAGTCGACAGAGTACAGAATCAAGTTCAAGGAATTGAACGTTCAGAATGTTCCAGCTTTACTGAAATCATTACAAAAAATATTCAACTCTATTTTGGTGAAGGTGACTGAGAACCATTTTCCCTAGCCAAGGGTTACGATCCGCTCCTCTCCTCTTCATCCTTGGCAGATCAAGCTGGATTTCTGTAACCTCAAATCCACGTTTTTGATATTCCTCATTTGTAGCCATTCAAATTTTAAAAATATACGGTAACAATAAAACTTAAAATATGGTGTTGGTTATTTTTCTCTTTCGCAAAATTCCCACAATTTTATGATGTTTCTTTACTTTTGAAGAGTTATTTCAATGTAATTTAATGTATTGTGAAACAACGACAGTAGAATACCGAAGGAACAAGGGAAGCGATGACTACAAAAATCGAAGTCCAAAGACATGGCAAAAACGGTAACAGATAAAAACAAAGACAAAACAAGGACGTGAGACAGCTACAATGCACGGAAATAAAAAGACAACATTAAGAACTAAAGCACTCATAGTGTGAACTCCCATGAAAACCGGGAGTGAAATCAGGTGCTCCGGAAGGGTAAACATGTCCTGCCCCGCTAGCGACGTCCGTCACACTATCAGTGAGGCATATAGTGTTTTGAAAGGTCTGTTTGGTAGCGGATTGGTTAATGTCATTTTCTAACCCTTAGACAAAAACCAATGAAATCCATGATACATAACTTCTCTAACCCTCAAACAGTACCATGGTGAAATTTTGAAAAGCTATTTATAAATCTCTATAGTAAGAAAACAATCACAAGGACAAATCGGTAGCACAAACATCACTGACGAAGACAAAACTAAAACTTTACAGTATGATACACAAGACAACACGAAAAACAAAAGTACTGACAGTGTGAACTCCCATAAAAACCGGAAGTGACATCAGGTGCTCCAGATGGGTAAGCATGTCCTGCTCCGCTAGCGGCACCCGTCACACTATCAGTGAGTCAACCCATGGTTGAGTCAAATCCGATTATGTCAAATCCGTGAAGATGTGAAATCTAGCTGAAAATGTCCGTTTTTATTTGGGACACAGACACGTCATATCTGTCAATGATGTCATGGTGACGGCCATAGAATTTCTGAAGGGATGAAAGTAACAAAGGCTGAACAAATCCCTGACTAAGCAGCTTTTGGGACAGTGTTTTTGCTCTAACTAAAAAGTCACTGTATAAACTGCATGCCCGACAGTAACGAATCAACTGTGAAATGTACACTCCATAGGCTGGAGAGGTAGGTATATTGCTGCTCAGAAAGGGAAAGTTCACAATTGGGAAGTTAAAATCATCACGTTTGTCATACAGCTTAGATTTCAAACGTCCATTTTCGTCAATGTAAATTAAAAGATCTAAATACGAAGCTGAAGTAGGTGTATCGGTAGTCTCTTTAATTTCAAGCTCATTGGGATAGATCTGGTGTAAATATTCCTTGAATTTTGGATTATTAAGAGAAAGTACATCGTCTATGTAGCGGAAGCTGAAATTAAAGGACTGGGCTAAATGTTTTTGTTTTTTTTTCTGTGTAAGCCCTTGTAAAAACTTCGCCTCATACGAAAAAAGGAAGAGATCAGCTAAAAGTGGCGCGCAGTTAGTTCCCATGGGAATCCCGATTGTCTGTTGAAAAACACGGCCTCCAAATTCGACAAAAATATTATCTATTAAAAATTTAAACATCTTGATTACGTCATTTTCAGTGTACTTCTTGTTTGACTCAGTGTGGTTCTTTACAAAATATGTTTTGTCTTTCCCTACTACTAAATAAGTGTATCTGCGTTCTCCGTTTTTAGTGCAGAAACATTGATGTATCAAATCCGAAATTACTGTTTTCAATTTATTGTGTGGCAGGGTAATATATAGAGTAAAGAAATCAAAGGTTTGTATGCTGTGGCAATGGGTAAGACTGCTACAGGATAGCTGTTCGAGAAGATCTTTAGAATTTTTTAGAATCCACATCTGATTGACGCCGCTCGTGGAGTAGACTTTATCACAGTAACTTTTCAGGCCATCTATGACTGCGGACAATAAAGTAGTAAGGAGCTTAGAAAGTGGCTTAGTGGTGCATCTGGAAGACCCCGCAATAAATCTCTGTTTGTATAGGTTCCTATGAAGTTTAGGGACCCTGTAGATGTAGGGGAGCTGTTTGTTATCATCATCCACTTTGATGCCAAAGGATGCAAAAACAGAGTTGTGATTTTCAATAATCTCCTCCCTTGATAGTGTAGTGGGAGTATAAGTAGGGTTTCCTGATGAGCTGTCAATTCCCATCTCCTTAACCAGACAGTCAAGATAGTGTTTCTTACACACGAACAGTATGTTGTTAGAAGCTTTGTCTGCAGGGACAATGACGTCATTTTCATGGAGGTTGTCCATAGTTTTCCTAACGAGGGGATCTTCAAATATACTGGGATTGTTGTATTATTAGATGCAATAAATAATCTTTATTTTTTACAATAAAACATACTAAAACTCTTACTTCAAAGGGAAATAATTTGAAATGTGGCTCGATCCGCCAAAGGTGAAGAGGAGAGGAACAGATGGTAACCCTTGGCTAGCGGAGATGACTGAGAACATGCAGAAGGATGATTTGTTACAAGTTACCATAGAGTGTCCAGACTGAGATTTTCCCATCAGACTACCGTTTATCCAAAGGTGACCTGCTACCGTAAAGCGGGTAATTTTTGCAAGGTTTTTATTTTTGCGTATTTTCGCGGATGGACTAAAATCGCGAAAATAAATTCCGCGAATATTTCATGTATTATTATGATATATATAGGACATTTGATAATCCGCGAAAATTTAAAACGCTGAAATTTTTGGCATACATTTTTAATTCAAATTAGCAAAATTTTTGATCAGAGATCCCGAGATCACACATGTCCGGCTTCCCATAGGTGGTACCAGAAAAAGATGTACATATGTCGACACAGAGAGGTTCCTGAAGGAAAAAAAGATGCATTTACCAGATAAAGACAACCTATGCTGTGCCAGAGCCATCGTTACGGCAATAGCCAAAATTGACGGACACGATCGAAGGAGCTCTATCAAACAGGGAAATACATCTAGAAGGAATTGGCATTAGAATTATACGATAGAGCAAGACTAACTCTACAACAGTGCGACATTGATGAAATCAAACGAATCCAATCCATTCTACCGGATCATCAAATACATGTAATATCCAGTGAGCATTTCAACGGAGTCATATATCACGGACCGGAAGCCGAGAAGAAAATCTATTTATATTACCATGACAACCACTACGACGTCATTACCAGTATGGCTGCATTCTTGAGTCGTAACTATTACTGCACTGGTTGTTAAAATTGATATAATACTAAAGAAGAACACAAATGCAACGACGTGGGTGATATTTCGAAGTTCGACATGTTTCAAACTACAGAAAAAGAAGAAGCTGTCTGGAAACAAGTGCAACACCTGTGGACAAACCGTGAACAAACGCAGGGGAGATCATACCTGTGGAAACACTTACTGCCAGACCTGTAAAGATAACTATCCATCCGGACATATGTGCTACATGCTATCAGTAGATACCAAGGATGGACAGAAGCAACAGACTTATATTTTCTTCGACTTTGAATGCACCAAAGGTGACAGAATCCAGTACGACAAGGTTTATCGTCCGACAACGATGGCAAGTGCACTCACTGCAAATCCATGACGTGTGGAGCTTCCGAGCACCAGGCTAATTTGTATGTGGTACACAGAGTCTGTTTAACATGTTTGAATTGAAACGTAGATAAAAACAATGTCTGTCAGACTTGGTATTTGCCGGACCCAGTACCATCGAACAGTTTCGTAAATGGTTATTATCCGGAGGAAACAAAGGAGATACTGTCATCGCACACAACTTCAAAGGTTACGATTCCTTACCCATACTGGGATCTTTGTACCAACACGGAGTGAAACCAACGATCATAGCAAACGGGACCAAAAAACATGTACATCGAAGTCCCCGGATGTCGCATCAGGATGATAGACTCCACCAACTTTTTACCCGTTGCTTAAACCGAACTGCCCCAGTTGTTTGGATTGACTGAACTAAAGAAAAGATGTTCCCCGCATCTGTTTAATAGGAAAGAAAACCAATCAGCCGTACTCAACCATTAACTGGGAATACGCTACTACAATCCGGACGCCGTGAAACCTGGGAAGACAGCTACATTTTTACAATGGTACGAGACCAATTACCAACAACGATTCGATTTCGCAGAGCAGCTATTGAGTTACCGCCACTCAGACGTAGACTTCTTGAGGAGAGCCTGCTTAACTTTTAGAAATTTGTTCCTGGAGATGACATCCACCGACGGATATGGAGGAATTGGCCTGTTCCAACAATGTATCACGATGGCATCAGCATGCAACTTGGTATTCATAAAGAAATTTCTCCAGCCAGATACCATCGGGATTATCCCAGCTCAAGGATACCGTCCGGAAGAAAAACATTCTACCAAGGCCCTAAAATAAATCAAATACCTGTCAGCAACAGAAAAACTAAATGTTAGAGTTAATGAATGAAAATGGCACAACTAAAAACAACGTCCTCCAGCGCTAGCGTCAAACTACTCTCACACAGCTACACAATGTTTGTGGTGCTCTACGTTCAGGACGCTGGAAGACTGGCAGGAAATCATTGGTCATGCTCGATTGAACCATTCAGGAGCAAAAAAAAAACTTTCCATATCCCTTTATTTGTTTATTTAACATAGGTCCTATGGGTCCAAAGAGGCCCGACTCACTACTATTATTTTTTCGAGGTCTGTAGGACTGAGGAAAAATAACCTTTTGGAGATTAAATAATTATTGATATAATCTGATATCGATCAAAGGCCATTATTTCGCCAAGTCTAAATAATTATTGATATAATCTGATATCGATCAAAGACCCTTATTTCGTCAGGTCTGCTGCAAAATTATACTGAACTAAAAACTGACAAAAGATGTTGTATGATATCAATATCTAATCCATTTGAAAAATGTCTAAATAAACCAAAACGAATGATTTTAATACTGGATCTCGAGTTAGTATTTGCTTACATGACAGGGACTTGCTCCCGGTCTGAAAAAAAAATAAATAAAAGATAAACAAAGAAAAGAACATTAATCAACTATCAAAAAAGTGAAATTTGATAGTTATCAAATGTGTTTTGTAACCGGGAGCATCCTGTGTTTCGATCCTTTTAACGGATTCCACAGAAAAAAATGTTATGAGCTTTTTCCCTCAAATTTTAGCTATCGAACACTGGGCTTTTTATATGTAGAAGGAGCATACTGCTGTACAAATGTTTAGCCTTTATTGGGTTTTTTTTATCGTGAATAGACCCTTTCACGATAACTGCGATCCTGAATTTTGCACATGCGCTCATATGCCTAAATATGGAGAAATCTGTGCATTTTTGCTCATTTGCATATTTTATTGCGGAGTCAAATACGGGCACTGGAATCCCATTGTATTTGATAGGCAAAATTTTGAAAAATACCTATTCTTACTTAAAACTGAGTTGCAAATCAAATACAAGGTTAAAGTTTGATAGGACATTTGATATGCAGTGTAAGATTGACGTACGAGATAATTCAAAAGTTCCTAAGCCGTATGAAAATCTGAAGTGAGAGTCCTTTAACATTCCACAGGCGGATCGAAGGGAGGGGTCGGTTCCGGGGATTAGAACCCCCTCTTTGGACAATCATATATTTATTTGGTGAAAATCGTGATGTTTTATGAAGAAATACCCCAAAAATGTCGCGCCTCGCTTCGCTCCATGAATTTTCCTTTCATTTTTAAATTAGATTCCCCCTTTTTACATATTTCCTGGATCCGCGCCTTCATTCCATCATTAAAATTTTGTCAAATGGGCTGAAAACGTCAACTACCATAGTTTCATTGCCAAAGTTAAAGTATAAAGTCATTACAAAAATATGATACATGGTACACAAATTCTCATTGACCCACCAAAATTGACGAAAAATGAATGTCCAAAGTTAACACTGAAATGAGATTTTTTGATAAATATAGTTATTGGCTAAATAAGAACATGCATTTTGTCTACTCAAATGCCTTATAAAGATATGTTAAGTTTGTAACGTAAATATCTAACATTTGTGAATAGTGCCTGCCAACATATCTGCAGTTACTTTTTCAGTATTAGGTGTCGATAATTTTTGAAAGAAAAAATGTCCCAAGAACATTAAAATAGATCCTAAGTCAAGAATTAAACTCAACATTTTAAGATATTTACATTACCATTTTTCATATTTACGTTACCATAAACCGACATAACAAACATGTCTTGGTGATCATAATCTGCTCCTTGTCTCATTGAAAATAACATATAGTTATTGACTGGTACCAGGACAACAGCTGTTTTGTTTTACCCGAAGACCGAACTGTTGCAGGAGGCCGATACCCCCATGGGAACAGCTGACGTCATGTGTAATCACGTGACCTCGTTAACCAATGGAATGAAGGACGGCGGGCAACAGTTCAAAAACTGTTGACCGGCAACAGTCTTTTCCGACACAAATTGATAAAAAAACAGACTGGCACTCCATGGCGGGTGGGGAGCAAGGGAGTGACCTTGATATAATTTTTGTCAAGAATACCGCTTAAGTGCACGCTAGGGGCCTTCTTGATCTCGCTTGAGGGGATGAATAATGTTCACCTCTAGTTGAAGACCCTCGGGCGACATCAAGATGTAGACAGGAATAAAAGCCCTGTCCTTGAAAAACACTCCATATCCTTTCATTTTTTCCAAATGTTAATTATTTTATGTAATATGGCTACATGTATATAGAAAAAATATATGATGAGGTATAACAATAATGTTTATTTTTTTTTTTAAATTAAAGTACATTGTATGTACGAAGCTAAGAATTATTTGATCTGTTGGAAAATGAGATTTTGAAATAGCACAATGTTTTATATTCTGCCAAGATGAGGGATCACAATTATGGAATACCAGAATTGTTAACAATTCTGGAACAAAAATTTATTCCAGAATTGTTGTTCCAGAATTGTTCCAGAATTGTTAAATTTTCAAATAATACTAATTAAGTCAACAATTTAATCAAGGATTGTTGTTCCAGAATTGTTAGCTATGATTGTTACCGGCTCCCCCGGGAGCCGGTATAAATAATCAGTCGCCGGAAGTTAGCCTGGGGTGAATACTTTCTGAACATGTATGGCCTAAAATTCTAATCGCAAATGAAATAAATGGTTTTCTTTTCCTTGATTGGTCTTAAGTTAGACCAATGTAAAGTATGTTCAACGATCCCGTAATAAAACATTGCTGGGTCGTTTTTACAATCATCATAGTAGGTCGTTCCGAACCCAATGGTATAACGTGGATAACTGTCCCGAGTTCCTATCGTTGTAACGTATTTGTGTTTTTCCTGTGTAGTTCCCTAGCAGATTGATGCGTGTAATTATAATTTTTAGCGACTCTAGGTGTTCCTGTTGCCCCTTTTATTTCATGGTGTGTAATTAAATGACTTTGAGAAAAAGAGACGTTTATTCAGTTGAAAATTTACGCCGAGTGATTAGTTCTGTTATCACAGAGACATACAATTAAAGAGATTGGCAACATTACGTATTCTCGGGAAATCATCTGTTTACAATGTCTGTGGAATGTACCAGATATTCCTCCAATCAAGGAACACCCCATATCTGCATGGATAAAAATCCATGTACACTCCCCATAGAAATTACTGGAGATTAGTCAAATCAAGAGGTCCGTGCCTAAACAATAAATCTAGAACATAGTCTATTGGAACACTTAACAGCTCGTTTCTATCTTGATATAATTTTGTATGGGTTGTTGACCAAAATCGACACTGGAGGCTATTGCACACACTTCACATATCATATATCTTTATTGAGTAAAAAAGCTAAGAGCCGGTAGCTTAACTTGTAATTCTATTTACATGATCAAAGACTATAGATGAAGTATACCAATAATTAAAGATCAAAGGGTATATTATATAAATACTTTAATTAGTAAAAGAGTGATCAATCAAACACTTTAATTGTCCCAAGCTGAAAAAACTAAAAAATGTATAAATTTCAATCACCCCAACATTCTTCATATCTCAAATCAAAACAAGTTACAACACTGTTCCATCTTTTTCCAACAGCCATGCCTGTATTAGGCAGGGTTAATATTATTGTCATAAAATTATAAATCCACCTGCATGGGCAACACAGTACTTGGCAGATCTTACGACACAAACCATTAAAACTACAAGAAAAGCCAAAGACATCGTTTGCGAACTGTGGCGTAAAAATTCGACAAAATATGACTCGGCAAGGGCTGTCCAGTATGCTGCAGATGTACCATCAGGCCATGCAGTAAAACACAACAGATTATCAACTGAATCTGAGTACCAATACCGCAAATGACTAGTCACTGAACGAGTGACAATGACAACAATGATACCTTTTTATCAGATGACCCCACAGCAACAACGTCACTTTCCATGCAGCAATCGCTCAAGTTCATAATGCAGTTGGACAGAAAATCACTTCAGAAACAGCATAGTGAACACCAAGACACATACAACTACCTTAAACAAGACGGGTAGTTGAAAACCAAGACTGGACGAAATGAAGCTCACGTTGATTACTGTTACTATCTATCATTTGTCTTTAAGCATTTGAATATAACAAAAGGCCATTTTCAGGACGACCAACATATTTCAAAAAGAATATAGTTGTTAAAAAACCAATGCTTTATCTGTCATTTCTGTGAAATGTAATAGAAATACCAGTGAAAACCCTACATTGCCCTATTTATCTGTCATAAAAATGTCTATATAATAGGTGTTATTAATATTCAGATTCAATCTTGTAACAATTCTGGAATATCACAATGTTCCAGAATTGTTGGAAAAAAATTTAAAAATTAACAATTCTGGAATAAATTTTTGTTCCAGAATTGTTCCAGAATTGCGATCGCCAACTACAGGAGATCCATGATGAGCATTGAATCATGCAATAATATGCCCCAAAAGTTAAACATTTCTAGAAGCTAATATAATTTTCTTAAACTCGGTATGTTAATACCATCATATATGTCTACCATATTGTCCACATCGAAGTTTTACGGGAAGTGATATTTAAGTAACTGATGGAAACGTAAATATTTTGCACTTTTTAAATAACTTACTGTAAGGCATATAAAAAAAATTCTGAATTTCGATAGAAAATATGCATTATCGAACTAAAAGTGTCCCAACTCGTGTCCTTATAGCAATCATTGCGATAAGCAGCACGTTTTACTGGACAAGGACCTTAAATCTAATCTTTCTTAATAATACATCTAAATTCAATATCTTGATCATCAAAAAAAATATGCTAAAAGACAGTAATTGTCTGGTACATGACGTCACAATCGGTATTCACACTTTATCTAATGTCATTAAAGTTTAACAGCCTGTTTCACAATTTGGTATCGTAAATATCGGTAACGTAAAAATTTTCAAGCCTAATATTCATTGATAATTTCTAATTTTAAACCATATAGTGAGTTGATTGTGATTTATAGAACTCCTTGATTGTCTTTCCTTCTCATAACTGCTTCTGATAAAAGATTTTCTCCTGGTATGGGTCACGTAAATATCACACGGATTTTCAAGATCTTTTAACGTCATTCAAAAAAGATCAAAACTTTGTAAGGGGTGAGGTTTTATAGCCTTTTTAAGTATATACTGTATACTGTATGTATTATAAGTTTAAAGTATATAATTCTTTGTAAATTCGGGTACATTTTTGTTTGTCTTAGTATCAGTATAAGAAGCCAAGCCGATATTTAGTCGGCCCCGAGATACTAAAGTTGTAAAATTCAATGATCCCTTTAGAGAAGATTAAACTTTTGACAAACATGCTGTGGCACAAATTTCAAAATACGTATGCATTTTAGTTATTTGCAATACTTAAATTTGTATCATCGCTTGTATGTTGTTTAATAACCCCTTTTCAAAAAATGTTATGTTGATTGAGACAGTAAAGTAAATATCGATTTTGGCACTTTTAGCTAAATTTTCTAAGCAAAATCCCACCGCAAATGTGGTTTTTTGCATTGTTTTCTTGAACAATGAAGTCCAAACTTCAAATAAACAACGAAAATTAGTAGCCCGGAGGGTTTCCTGGTAGAGTTTTTGCATGGGACAGTGAATTGGTACCATAACTTGAGAATGAGTGGGTACAATGTAAGACAACAAAACTTTCAATACCAAAGAAAATGCTAAAACAAACCTTAATTATGTACTTTCTAAACTCGAAGTTCCCATGGGAGCTAAATATGCACCAATTTGAAGATGTATCAATTTATAAAACCAGCGTTTTCTCTAAAAATTGTCGATTTACGTTTTTTTTTTTACATTGAAAACGTCATAAGGAGTTTTAAAAAGGAATACAATAACGGGTAAGACTGAATATCCGTGTTTATAGCAATAAAAGTTGTTGGAAAAACTTGGCGTTGGCCATGGTGAGAAGTGATAATTTTTCTGATTTAAATACTATGAAAAAGAAAGAAAATGGGGTAAATGTCAAGGAGACAACATCCCATCTCCAGGTTAAAACGACTTAAAAAAAGTATCCAGGGATCACCGTAGGTCTTCAACACAGTGAGGAACCTCACACCATATACCAAGCCCTAAATTGCCTCCCAAAAAAGTAAAAAAAGTGAATAAATCAATCGAAACAAACCACATATATGAATATGCATTATTTCTCCATATGTTGAGTGGGTAAAATGCAACGTCATAATATATGTGATGTCTGGATTAATTGCCCTACGACGTCATTTTTGCGGGAACTGTTATCATTTCCCACTCAAAATCGTTAGAACGCAGTTATCGTGAAATGGTATATTATCGTAATGTCCATGTCAGTGCTTCAGCCTAACCGATTTGCATGCATATTTATTTACGCTTCCGTTGACGACCAGGGAAATAACTAGTTACTTTGTTCGACATGTTAAGGTGCGCCTTATTCAAATTAGTTATTTTGCCTACCCACACTTTCCCGCACTGTTATTTTTCTTATTTCTATTACCTGTAGAAAAACCGATAACAAACGTATAGGTTTTATCTAAATTGTGGCTAATAAATCAACGGTCTATCATATTCGAAAAAAAAGAGGATTGACTAATAAATCAGTGAGGTTTATTTCAGTGACTACGGGTTTTGATCGACTTTTAAACTGCATGAGGCGAATTTTCCCGTAAATTTCGGCAATTTACTTCACTCATTATATCCTTAGAATCTAAAGCTGGACAGTTGAGGGATACAAAACCGGGATCTTTGGATTGTATGTATTTATGTGATTTTTTTAGCTTAAACAAATTAAAACATTACGTTGATGACAAATTTCCAAAGAGCAAGGTTGATTTTTTATTAACATTATCTATATTTTTTATCTATATACATCGCAAAAAATAGTTTCCGTGTTTAAATAGTAACATGGTTTCGTGACAAGCGAAGGGACGGAAAAATGAGAATGGGACGGAAAAAGGAAGAAAGTAGGGAAGACGTGCGAAAAGGGAGGTACATGTATGTCCCTTCATTATTTGGGGACGTACATTGAATTAGCGAAGCTCCTTCGTGAAATTGTTTTCTTTATAGGCCAGGATATAGTCTGGATCATTCAGACTCTTTACATTGAAAATTGAGAGTCTGGATTCACGAAGTATATTTACTTGTAACGCTAAAACGAGGCTTACCAAAAATTTGGTACTGGAAAATGATTGGACATTATCTGATTGGACGGTACATGTAAATAAATACATACAATGTAAATAAACACACATGTTGATGAGCACGTGTTCCACCCCGGCCTTGAGAACATACACCGAGACAAATGTTTAATAGTGAAGTAGGTGAGCATTATTTACAAATTAAAAAGAAACAAGTGAAAATACATTGTTGAATGTTTCAAAAGCGCTATCCCGCCTCGAATAATCAAGAGATACATGATTTGGGGAGGACTTCATTGATTTGTATGTTTCTACACACATACAATTTGTTGAAATTTTAGTGAAAGAATCTGGAAATCGGATGCGTATTTTGTGTAGATCGCGGAGGTTTGCAAACTTTGTCAAGGCGTGACAAAAATATTTTTAAAGAAGCTCACCCATTTCTTGTACTCCAAAACAGTATGGCATTTATTGATTACAATGTTTTAGAATGTTCGTATTTTAGCTATTTTCTGAGGTGCCTATGTAAACGTTCTTTCTTTCCAAGTATATTT
>MJUU01013073.1:8302-19414 GCA_002080025.1 Modiolus philippinarum | reverse complement strand
AGAATAATAAAATATTTCATTTTTTAAACAAAAAATAAAGGAATTATTTTTGACCAACTAGCATTTATAAAAAAATTATTCATCACATGTTACTTGATTATACAGTGAAGTATGTACATGGAACTATATCTTACTTACATCTATTGTCAATTTAAAGATTGGAGAGTGTCATTAAAATACTCATTTGAAGGGAACAGTTTTGAAATTCACCATTGTAAAACATGTCTATACTAATTTATTTAAACATATCTATATTTTATGACCTAAAATAAATAACAATGCAAAAATTCTTGAAATTCTGCATCAGATTAATAATTCATTTAAAAAAAAATATATTTCCTGAATAGTGGTTACCCACTAGACTTGAAAATGATGAACAACAGAATGTTTTCAACTTATAAAATATACCTGAAAAATACATGTATTATTTATTAATTTCAATTATCGCCACTCTAGTCTTCATTTTCTTAAACAGATGAGTGTAAATAAAAATTTCCTCTTTCTTCATACATTTACATTTTAATTCCCTAAACAACATTTCTCATATAATATATACTTTCTAAAATATATTATTTCATATTCTGATATGATGTCCCCTTTAACATCCTTTCCCTTATTGTCTTTCTATCATTCAAGATAGTAAATCTAGAATGAAATGTAGATATACATTTTCCCCTTCATTGCAGTTTCTTATCATGCTTATATATTTTTTTCTAGATGGGGGTACAAATTTCATAATATTATGATAAATTGACCCCCTCATCAATCACTTTTTAGGGGGTTCAATATTTCGCGGGGGGTCAATATATCATACAGGGGGAGGTCAGAATATCATAAGGGGGGTCATTATTTCGCAGCGAAATATCCAATATTTATAGTTTTTTTAATGTATTTCATTTAGTTAGCCATTTGTCGTTTGGTTTTGACTTCAATAATATGGTTGAGTAACTGTAATGTAAGAACTTACTTGTTTTGGTCCAAACCTTAGAACATCAATTTCTCTTTTTTTATTGTACAGGAATAGAAATTACTATCAAGAATCAATCTTTCAGATATCCCCAAATGTGAAAAAGATGGAGGAAATTTGTACAGTAAAGTTACTGAAGTTGGACTCCCTCTTACTCCTGTAACTAGTCCAGAGTCTTCTGTTGCACTAGAATCTCAAATAGAAAAAGATGCAAGTGGATCAGGTATGAAATTGTTAAGCTTGCCCAAGACATCAAAGAAGCAATTAAATGTAACTGAGCTATAATAAGGTCCAAAAAGGACAAAAATGAAGTTCTTATGAAGTACAGTCAGTGGAAGTTATTATACGCCACCTCTATATTTTCCCTATGTATTCCAAATAAATCATCATTTTTCAAAAAATTATTGTGAGGTCATTTCTCAACCAATTTTTATGAAATTTTCAATGTTAAACAGAGAATTAAACATAGTTTTATTGTATATTTGAAAATAATTTTTGCATTGGACATCAAAACTCAAAAGAATCATTGATTTAAAGATAGGGTTTAATTTTAGTGTCACAAATTCACTATATACGCAAGTAAAATTATGACTTCGAATTTGTATTTCAACTTTAAATTGTAGATTCTATAAATGACAAATGTAAAAAATATGCCAAAATAAACAATGAAACTAACCATAATTTTCTATTTACTGGTGAAAATATCAAAATCGGTTAAAAAAATGGCCTTGCAAAATTTTTTGAAATAATGTCGTTTTACATGAAATATATAGGGAAAATATCAGGGTGGCGAATAATTACTTCTACTGACTGTATCTGAACTTTTGAATTATACCCTTGCTAATGAAGTTTGGATATTAACAAAATTAACGAACAAAAGTGTGTAGAACTGAAATTCAAAGGGCAAAGAGACAAAGAAGTTACAAAGCTACTGGAAAATATTGTAAACCATAACGGTCTTGAACTGATAGGGGCATTTCAAATGAAATAGAGGGCTAGACTGATTTCATGGCATGCCAATCCTCCCCTTCCTATGTGTTAGTGTCTGATAGCAGCTCAATATCAACTGCTATTGAAAGGTCTTACACAGGTAAAGAATTGATCATCCATTACATCCTTAAATTACAATTTGGACTAAAACTTCAAAGTTTTCCAGAAGGGACTGATATCTATTAAAATACTTTTTAATGATTGTGTTAGACTGATTTTTTTGTGCCCTGATTAATAAGGTGCTCACAGAGACGACTACAGTGAAACCTGTCTACCGGCAATCAGACACACTGTGGGACCATAAAGATGTGTCGGATTATACAGGATGTTGGAATACTCAGGTGAAAAAAGCATTTGAAAGCTATATTTGGGACTATTACTTTATGTCTGATTTAACAGGATGTTGGAATACTCAGGTGTTGGAATAGACAGATTTCAATGTATTCAAAATAACTGGTGCAACTTCTCACATAAAAAATCAGCTGTGAAACAGCCATGATGCATTTCGTAAACAGGTGAAGTGTTAATAGTACTCTCTTTGTTTGTAAATTGATAATTTTGGTATTAAAAGTATTCCCTTTTTGTCACAAATTTTAGCACTGAGATGACCATTTTTGTCAAGTTTGAGATGTAAGCGCAGAAAGAAATGTAGATGGATTAGTTTCTGTCTCTAATTCTGTAGGATATATTGATTGGGTCCATTTAGCAAAAGATGTACATGTATTACTAATGTAAAGAACATTGTCAATGTATCTATAAGTGAGATTTGACATCTTTTATATTTTAAGCCTTTAGGAGAGTATTTAGAAACCACCCTGTTTTCCCTCTGTCTGTCTGTCCCCACCTTATGTGAATATCACTCGCCTCCGATCCACTTCAAGGATTTGATGAAACATTACACAAAGGAAGGACACAGATGTGCATGAAGAAATATTATTGTTGTCTGACAATGCTGAGAGTTTTTTTTTTAAACTCTTGGTATTGTCTCAATGAATTTGGCAAAGCTTTACTATTTTTGAGCTATAGAATCCAACGGGGTCAAAAATTTCACTTTTTTAAGTAACTTAATTTTGTTTTTCACCGGATTTTAGTGGTGAGATGAAGGATAGGGATTGATACGTTTACTACATTTATTTCCACCGTCATTTTCTGTCAACACTGTCTGTACATTCCCTGATTTAATGTGCTGCAGTCATATCATAATGTGCTTTGGGTAGTCCTTTATTCTGAAGATTTAATTTAATGTTTTACTTAATCAAGTAGTAATGTTAACACATATAGTATTGAACATCTTTCTTATAATTTTGTGAAATTCTTCTTTAATATCTTTGTCATCTTTTTAGAATTTTCCAACCCTGAGTTCTATAAATACTTTGACAGAATTATGACTTCCATGATCCTGGATGAATCTGTCTTTGATAATTTGATGTCCAAAAGGGTGATCACAAGAGAACATCGAGAGGAAATACTCATGCAAAGGAGTCAATCCGATAGAAATAAAATGCTTATTGAAACTCTAGCTTCTAGACCATATTCCACCATAGATCTATTTCTTGAAGCACTAAAAAGTACCACAAAAGTAAACAGAGATCTAGCTAATGAAATAGAAGTGACAGATTTGTCAAAAACAGAAAGAATAGATAAAGAACTTTACAAAAAAATGTCAAGTAAGTGGATGTTGTTATCTACAATAATAGGCTACACTATTCAATTGCTTTTCATATAAAACAAATATTAGTTTAAATAGTTACATTAACTTTGTAATGGTTTTAATTTCATAGTTTTATAGATATAATCCAATAGATTCAGAGGAGAAAATAGCTAGCATAAACAATGTAAAATATTCTCATATATACATGTGTATTAAGCTTACAAAAACTCAGGCCAAGTTCGATTTTGGGCTCTCATTGACAATGTCTTATTTTGCCCCTTAAGACTTTGAAATTTTTTGAAGTTATGAGTTTCTGAACAAGAACTTTTCAACAAAATTGCTCTTAGTATTTTAAGTTATGTACTGCAAAATTGAGACCAAGATTGAGTTTGGGTTCAGAGGTCTAGGTGGTTCTGGATTTATGCCCCATGAAACTTTGAAATTAATAAATCGATTTTTGGGTTAGTGACACTTACTTTACTTGAAACATAGTTTATTGACTAATAAAGCAATTGGATTGAACACCAGTTATAACAACTGACTAGTTTTCTCCATACAATTATATTAAAAAATATTGCATACAAGATGACAACATTTACAACTATAAATTAATAAACATATAAATATGAATAAATATGTGAAGTACAAAATATAATATAAATTTGGTACTGTTAAATTATAAAAAGAAGAAGAAAAAGAAGGAAAGAAGATAAGAGTAGAGTTAACATAGAAATTAAGAAACAAAATAAATTAAGTTTAGAAACGTTAAGAATGATAAATATAATTATGAACGTTTTTAAAAATGACGGTGTTATATTCATTATTGAGTGCATCTCAACCAAATAATAAATACTCAATGTCTATGGAAGTAAATTGTTGCAGTGGATTTATATATACATGTAGGTTTCTTATATTTGCAAACAGTGGACATTCTAAGAAATAATCAAAGCTCTGATGGAGCTGAATCTCGAAGCCCTGAAATTCTACATGTGGCAAAACTTCGTAGTCATCCAAAGAACTACTGCATACGTCTGCATGTATTAAGTTATAGTCCGTAATACGTGAAAATAATCGGATTGTGTGATTTCGCATGTTGATTTCATTGCTATTATATATTATCAAGCGCATTTGGCCACTTATTGCGATTTTAAAGGCATAAAAACTTCTTAAAAGGCGACCGCGAAGCGAGAGCCTTTTAAGAAGTTTTCAGTCTTTAAAATCGCTGTAACTGGCCAAATTGCGCTTGATTATTAATTTGTGCGAAAATTCGAACGCACAAATAGCGATGTTTGTATTTTGAATGCTACGAAACATTTACTACACTATTTTAAGAATGCACACTACAACGACTCGTTATTGATTTTTTGTAACTATGAATGGGGACATGTTTGACCAAAATAAATAATTTAAATCATAATTATAGAACACCAATCCCTGAATCAATCATTAATTGATACTCAAAACAATAAATACGTTACTGACTTTGAAAATTTATAAACGTAACGTTATAAACTCAATGTTATAATACTAAATTAATCACGCTTCTGGACACGTGTACTTATGTAAACTTTGAATATAGATCGCTTCAGCTGTGTGAATACACATCTGACGTGTTTATCGTATGTTTCATTTTAAACCAATAAAAACATCTTTTAAAGGTCATTGGGCGTGTTTTCCCATCAGATATAAAGACAGCCATTCATTTTCTATAAGCAACGAGTAAAAAAAAACGAGTAATTTGATTAACATGCATATTGTTTTCAGTTTAATAAAACAACACTGTATTCAACTCAAGAAAATGGAAGAACTTAAATACTAAATGTATCCGATTTTGAAAGGAACTTGCGCACTATATTTTATTGGAAGCACGAAGATCATCTTTAGAGCTGTTAATAGGCTTGAAGCCTCACGCGGGGCACGTGATTTTTTCTTGCCATATCAATATCTCTCCAGCCATTTCATGGCTTCGAGATAATGAATTGAATCTTCAAAAGGGCATCCACAGTGACCTGTTACTTGTACTGAAATTGTAAACAGTCTTCAAAATTGTTATGTAAGCTGTGTGACACAAATTTTGGACTAAGTTTGATTTTTATACGACCGCAAAAATTTTGCGGTTGTATTATGGTATGGCGCAGTCGTCGGCGTCTGTGGCCAGCATAACTTTGTTTCTAGTGGACGGATCATCTTCAAATTTTAGTATGTGGTGTCTCGGCATAATGGCTATCCCGGGTTATAATTTCGGGTTTGTGGCCCTCCCGTTTCAGAAAAAGGGGTAAAATTGGGTATTTTTGTGTCTGTGGACAGCATAACTTTGGTTCCAGTGAACGGATCATTTTCAAATTTTAGTATGAGTTTATTGGCACATGCTTTAGCCCAGGCTATAATTTTATGTTCCGGGCCCCGCCTGTTTTAGAAAAAGGGACCAAAAAGGGTTAAATTGGTTGTTTTCACATATTTGACTGTAGAATCTTTATTATTTATCGGATTTTGATGGGGTTTCTCTCAGTAAACTCCTTAGGAAATTTTCAATCTGTTGTATGCCAACGGATTTCACAAGACATGTACCGTTCACGAGATAAATGGGGCCCAAAAGGGGTGAATTTCAAAAATTTCATTTTTTTTATTTTTAGTCCGATTTCGATGCAATTTTTTCCAAAGGATTCCTTATGAAAAATTATCGTGTGCTCTTCTATTAGATTTTTGGTAACTTGTTTCCTTACCCAGGTATGAGGGGCCGAAGGGGGCCAAAATCGTAAATTTACAGATAACCTAAAATTGTTATTTTTCATCGGATTTCCATGGGATTTTTTCTTTGGATTCCTCTTGATGTAAGCTTTCAGCAGTATTTCAACGGATTTGGTGTAGCTCTTACCGTTTCCGAGCTATGAGTGGCCGAAGGGGTCAAAATCGTAAATTTACAGATAACCTAAAAATTTTATTTTTCATTTGATTTCGATGGGATTTTTTTTTAGATTCCTCTTGATGTAAGCTGTCAGTAGTATGTAAACGGATTTGGTGTAGTTCTTACCGTTTCTGAGCTATAAGAGTTCACAGAGACCAAAACTGCAAAATTGCAGATTACCTAAAATTTTTATTTTTCATCGCATTTCGATGGGATTTTTTTCTTTTGATTCCTCTTGATATAAACTTTCAGTGGTATGTCAATGGATTTGGCATAGGTCTTACTGTTTCCTAGCTATAAGGGGTCTAAGGGGCCAAAATTTTTTTTCGAAATAATATGCAATTTTATTTTTGATCAGATTTTGATGGAATTTTTTTCTTTTGATTTCTCTTGATATAAGCTTTTAGCATTATGTCAATGGATTGGACGTAGCTCTTACCGTTTCCGAGCTATAAAGGGTCAAAGAGGAATCATAAGGAGACATAAGGGCTAATTTTTATTTTCCCTAGTTTGTGTCCAGCTAATTACTGGGTCAATCTCCTTATTGTGTCCATCTAATTATTGTGTCAAACTCTTTCCTATGTCCATACTCACTTTAAATTACACTTTTTCAAATTTCAGTGGACGACATGCTGCGGTCGTATCACGCTGCACTAGGCGTAGCCCTTTATTAGTACAGAGGTCTGAGTGGTTCAGGAGTTATGCCCCTGAAAATGTTGAAATTTTGTAAATTTTATAGTTTCCTGCCAATAGGGTCTGTAAGTCTCGTCATGTGACTCACGAGAATCCACGATGAACAGGCAATTTGAAAACGTTTCCTGCCTAAACATGACGTTTGAGGATTGTGACGTTCAAATTTTTGTATGAAACATCATATATCTTTGTTTGAAATGCAACTTCCGGGTACAATTTTTGGTCCCAGAAGTTCCAAAATTGTACGAGACTTACAGGCCCAATAACTTGCACACAAATTTGAATTTTTGATATGTTTTAGGCTTTCTTATTTTACAAAATAAAATAAATTCTTCAAAAGTTTTCTGTAAGTTGCTTTTCTAAAAAAATCAGTCCAGAGAAGAGAGCAATTTTGGAGTTATGACCCTTCGAAATTTTGTGAAGAAAAAAAAAAGCTCTTCCATTACTGTTTTTTAAGTAACTGTGTATTTCTGTAGAAATATTTTTATACCCCCGCTTTGTAAAAGCGGAGGGTATATAGTGATGGTGGTGTCCGTCCGTCCGTCCGTCATTCCGTCCGTCCGTCCGTAACACTTTTACTGTCAAAGTTTTCTCGGCTTCTACAGGTGGGAATGATTTGATATTTAGCATTAGGCTTCCAAATGATGAGTTGTACAGTGTCAGATATTTTCATGTTTGTGGCGCTACTACTTCCTGTTTGCCGATACATTAATACTTAGTTTTATATACCACTACTAATGAAAATTTTTCGTCAAAGTTTTCTCTTCTTCCAAATGTGGAAATGATTTCATATTTGGTCTGGAGCTTCATGATAATGAGTTGTACCGTGTAAGCTATTTTCAGTTTTGTTGCTCTACTACTTCCTGTTTACCGATACATTGGTATGTTGATGCTTAGTTATATATACCACTACTAATGAAAATTTTCGTCAAAGTTTTCTCTGCTTCTATACGTGGAAATGATTTAATATTTAGTCTCAAGCTTCATATAGATGAGTTGTACCGTGTAAGCTATTTTCAGGTTTGTTGCGCTATTACTTCCTGTTTACCGATACATTGATACTTAGTTATATATACCACTACTAATGAAAATTTTCGTCGAAGTTTTCTTTGCTTCTGTATGTGGAAATGATTTAATATTTATTCTCAACCTTCATAATGATGAGTTGTACCGTGTAAGCTATTTTCAAGTTTGTGGCGCTTCTACTTCCTGTTTGCAGATACATTAATACTTAGTTTCATATACCACTACTAATGTAAATTTTTCGTCAAAGTTTTCTCTTCTTCCAAAAGTGGAAATGATTTCATATTTGGTCTGGAGCTTCATGATGATGAGTTGTACCGTGTAAGCTATTTTCAGTTTTGTTGCGCTACTGCTTCCTGTTTACCGATACATTGGTATGTTGATACTTAGCCTAAATTAAGTTTTTTGAATAACATTAAAAGACGCAGTTGACTTTAAAGATCAGCCTTTTATTTAAACTTCTTATTATATTGGGCATGCGGGGGTATTCATTTGTGGCCCAGTGGACCACAGTACCTCTAGTTTGTTATATCATGGTTTTGAATTTTTATGTTGTTTAAAACATCTGAGAACAATTTATTTCAATGTCACATTGTAGGTTCTTATGCATAATGGAGATGTAACAATACTGTAGCAAATTTTTTATACTTTACCACAAGATGCGGCAGGGTATCATGAGATATCTTTAGTTAGTGTCTGTCCATCTTTCTGTCTGTTCCACAGATGTTTCCTACTGATAATTTGATAAATATAAGGCACAGTCTTCAAACTTGGCATGGGGATTATTTATCATGAAAATCATACAAAGCTGGACTGTGATTTGAGAATTCAAAATTGTTCTGGAGTTAGGCACGTTAAAACTTCATTTTAGGTTTCAAACAATATATTGTGAACAAAGTGATTATTTCCAAACAGTATATGAATTTAAGTTGTAAATAAAATGATTTTGTAGGTTAGATTTTATACACAATGCTTTAGTATCAGATACAAACTTAAAATCAAATGGTTTTTGTAGGTTAGAATTTTCACAATACATAAGTAATAGTTCAAAAAAAATAATAAATTAATCATTCTTTCAGATTTAGGAACAGATGATAAAGATGATGTGCATAGTGATGCACCACTGAAAGTCAAAACAGATATAAAAGTTACAGAATTCAAACCTCCTGCAAAAAGTCCAGAATCTTCCGAAACAAAAGAATCTCAAGATGAAAATAACCAAAAGGATGGATTAGGTAAAACAAGCCAAAATCATTTAAAAACAAATTACATATTCAAATGAAAGTTTGAACTAAAACAAATTCAAACAATATTGTTGCAAATCAAGGTACAAATCAAAAACATACAAGTCAATTGTCCTTGAGAATTTCAGGAAATTTACTAGAATTGAAATGATATTCTATATTTCAGTAAAAGTGTCCAAATTTAGGCCATAATAAAATTATTTAGATTCTTATCCCGTACCAACCCAGCTTTTTAAGCCCCTTCAAAAATTAATTTGATTTTTTGTTCTTTTTATGCCCCCGCGGCGAAAAGTCAGCGGGCATATTGTTTTACCCTTGTCCGTACGTTCGTCCGTCCATCCGTCTGTACGAATGAAAAACACAACTTTTGATGTTTTTTAGAAAGTTTGCAAACAAATTCCAACTACTTCAAAGGAATCTAACTTACAATAAGTAGATGTGCACACACATATCTTTTGGAATTTTCAAAGAAATATTATAATATTTGATTTTAAATTGATTTTTCTAAAATTAAAGGTTTTTGCAATATCAATTACTTACAAAAAGTGAAACCACAGTAAAAAATTCTGAATATCTGCAGAAAAAAAAATCAAAACCCAATATTTATAAATAAAGCACAGTTTGCATCACAGACATTAATTTTACATCCAGAACAGTGTCAAACAGTTGTGGGACAGAATCAAAGCTTAAAAAATCCAAATTGCTGCAAGATAAATTAGTGACTGACTTAAACAAAACCAATGACAAAATAACAAAACTTTATCTAGAAAATGGAATACAAGAATCTAACACCAGGGTGAGGGTCAGACAGAAAAATCTCAGACACCCAAGGGTAAGATTTCAAGCTTGTTGAGTCTGAGACGCCAGAAATCTCGAGGGAATCTCGGGGTGTCTGAGATTTTTATACCCCCGCTTTAAAAGGTGGGGGTATATAGGATTCCTCTTGTCCGTCCCTCACACTTTCATTTCCGGATGATAACTTGAGTTTGCTTTGAAGGAAAGTTTTAGTATTTTGGGATTATGTTTCTATTCATAAAATACAGGTCAAGTTCGATTATGACAGTGATCGGATTTTGCGTTCAAAAGTTATTGCCCTTGATTTAGGCAAAATCTAAATTTTATGGTTTCCTGATGATATGTTGAGTTTGCTTTGAAGGAAAGTTTTAATATTTTTATCCCCGCACTTTCGAAGAAAGTTCGGGGATATTGTAATACCCTCCGTCCGTCCGTCCGTCCGTCCGTCCGTCACACTTTTCTTGTGACTCAAACTCCTCCTACATTTTTGGATTTAGGGATTTAATTTTGTTGTAGAATTGTTGCATATAGTGTGCAGATGCGCAATAAGCTTTCGGATTTTCGATATTGGTCTTGGTGTAAACAAGAGGCCCCATGATGTCAATTTTTACACATGTGGCATGTGACACAAACTCCTCCTACATTTATGGATTTAGGGATTTAATTTTGTTATAGAATTGTTGCATATAGTCTGTAGATGCGCAATAAGCTTTCGGATTTTTTTATATTGGTCTTGGTGCAAACAAGAGGCCCCATGATGTCAATTTAAACAAAGACCAAAAGATGTGGATTAGACACATGTGGCATGTGACGCAAACTCCTCCTACATTTTTGGATTTAGGGA
>MJUU01013071.1:0-41061 GCA_002080025.1 Modiolus philippinarum | reverse complement strand
CTCCACCAAAAAAAAAAAAATTTTCAAAATGACTCCCATTTCTAAGATGGCGGCCAAGTTACGTCAACATTTGAAATTTTTTGGAAGGTACCACCTAAGAACCATTGTGACTAAGTTTGGTTATAATTGGACTGGTAGTTTCTGAGAAAAAGATCTTTAAATGTCTTTCCCATAGGGTCCAATGTTAAAACTTTGTTCCCCGGCTGGCGGCCATCTTGGATTAGGTTTGGACCTGTCGGATACCTTTTTGGAAGGGACCATCTAAGGACCATTGTGACTAAGTTTGCTTATAATTGGACCGGTAGTTTCTGAATAGAAGATCTTTGAATGTCTTTTCCATAAGGTCCAATGTTAAAACTATGTTCCCCGCTGGCGGCCATCTAGGATCAGTACGGACCTGTCGGATACCTTTTTTGGAAGGGACCATCTAAAGACAATGTGACCAAGTTTGGTTCCAATTTGCCCAGTAGTTTCAGAGGAGAAGATCTTTGAATGAAAAGTTCACGACGGACGGACGACGGACGCTGGACGCCAAGTGATGGCAAAAGCTCACCCTGGCATAGCCAGGTGAGTTAAAAAGAGTGAAATTCCTCTTGTGTTTATTACAAATATCACAATTAATTACTTGTTTGCATAAAATCGAAAAGTCAATTTGATGAAGATTATAACAAAATAAACCAATAGTGGCTTATTCTAAACCAAGAAATGTATAAGACTACATTATAAATGCCACTTGATAAATGCTAGCTGTTTAAAGAGACCCCTGATAAAGCATTTGAAAAGCTTCTCTACCAAAACACAGCAAATTTTAAACATTTATTTATTCTATTAAAAAATACGCTATGGAAATATGGATACTCTTTTTACACAGAATTTGCATCATTTCGAAATCGTATGTAATGGTATAAAATTTAATACTTGGTGATGTAATGTTAGTATAACATGAAGGTCTTATTATTCTTTTTAACGGATTTTTGACATGTTTTGTACTTTAGCTCAATGCAAACCTTATGGTGACCACCAGGTATCCACTACTCCTCTTAAACCATTGATTGGAATTTCATGAAACTTATGCAGGAGCTTAATTACATATTGTAGATGTGCACTTTGCTTTTTGTTATCAAATAATTCCCTTTTTCCAGATTTTGACATGTTTTGGACTTTCTCATTTTAGCCAGATGCCAAAAGCTGGTTTGTACTTTGCCCGATTTTGTTATTCTTGCTGACGACCCTGCATCCATGACAAAATGGATACATGGATGTTGTTCAACAACTAGGGGCTGTCTTGAACTTACTATGAGATAGAAGTGTTTGAATTTTGTTGAAGGCCTCATGCATGGTGACTTCATGATGAAGAACAACAATGAGAGCATTGTTCCATTTGCTTAATCTTGCCATTTATTTATAGGGATTTTGTACTATGTACATTTACTCCATATTCCTTTATTTGTTCCACTACTCCTCTTAAACCAATTATTGGAATTTCATGAAGCTTATGCATGAGCTTATTAACATATTGTAGATATCCACTAATTCCTTATTTTGCCAGATAGAAAATTCAGGAAGAGGGAGGGACAAGGGTATCAATGGCCCAAATTCAGGAAGAGGGAGGGGCGAGAGTATCAATGACCCATTAGGCCACAGTAACTTTAGTTGTCACAAAAATATGCTTCAGATTGAATTTTTTTTGTAAAAACTTATACCTAATTTGAGTAATGTCTGGAAATGAAATGACATACACTTTAAATAAAGCATTATTAAGACAAATTAAAGGTAAATCTAAATTATCACATCAGCACATTGGCAGATCTAGAGAAGAAGGTTTCCGGGGTTGGAACCTCATTTTTCTAGAAAAGTGTTTAAATTTTTTCCAAAACAACAATTTAGCTCATTTGACTATTAGCTAGAGTGTTGCCATCTATTGGTGTCTGTTGTAAACTTTTCATTCAAAGACCTTCTTCCTTGACATCACTGGACCAAATGGAACAAAACTTGGTCAAAAGGCCATTGCATTGTCTCCTTTAACAATTGTATTCAGCATGTCTGCATCTATCCTGATTTTGCATTGTAGCATGTCAAAGACGGCTGACAGCGGGAAACATAGTCTATAGAAACACATACAAAGAACTTATCTTATTGCTATTTCAATAGAACCACACTTAATCACAATGGTCCTTAGATGGTGCGTTCCATAAAAGGTATCCGGCAGCCTGCAGTCTATATTACATCCATCATGGCTGCCAGCTTGGAACACAGTTAAACATAGATACGATAACGTAACCCTCAGTCCACTACGTTCCCGTGAAGGAACGTAGTAGACTGAGGGTCACGTTATCGTATCTAAGTTAAACAATGCAGACCCTATGGAAATTGTCATTCATACCTCCGAAACCACTGTTGGTGTCAGCTCTGGTCCACTGGGTTAGTGATACATGCTCTTGAGAGCCTCTTGCGCTGAAACCTTACTGGCAGCAGCTGATCATCTATATTTTCATTTATTAACATTATCATTGTGACCTTCTTATAGGTGCATTTAAGGCTTATTGATATTTTTATTAGTTCTAAAAATTTGTTGATTTATTGGGATATTTTGGAAAATTTAAAGGGATATGGGATATTCTGGAAAATTATTTTAAGGGATATTTGGGGGTTTTGTTAAAGGGATATGGGATATTTTCAGTAAAACTTGTTGGGATATGGGATATTGGTATCCCCCCTAAACAAGCCTCAGCTATGTCACCCACTGGCGGCCATCTTGGAATAGATGCGGATTTACCAGACACATTCTTAATGGTGACCAACTATGGACAGTTGTCACCAAGAATGGTTCCAATTAGGCAAGTAGATATAGTTGTTTCCTTGGTAATTAAAAGCTCCATTATCCATTACAACCCATTTTAGACCATCCTTCAAAAAATTTGGACAGGGGTTCCCCTTATAATCCAGGTAATACATATTTCTGAAATCAAGACATTCCTAGTACCCCTTTCAAAAAAAAATTGACAGGGTTTCACCTTATAATCTAGTTTATACATATTTCTGAAATTGTGAAGAATAATATGTAGCAGAATACTGTTTTTAAAAGATTCAGTGTTCTGGTTTGGCTTCCGTGGCAACTGAAAGCTCCACTATCAATTACAACCCATTTCAGGCCACCATTCAAAAACATTTGGGCAGGTGTTCCCCTTCTTATGCAGGTAATACATATTGCTGAAATCAAAGCATTCTGGATCCCCTTTCAAAAAAAAAATTGGCACGGGTTCCCCTTATAATCTAGTTTACATATTTCTGAAATTGTGAAGATTCAGTCTTCTGGTTTGGTTTCTATGGCAACTGGAAACTCCACAATCAATTACAACCCATTTAAGACCACCATTCAGAAAAAAAATTTGGACATGGGTTCTTCTTATCATCTAGGCAATTCATATTGCTACAATTAATAAGTAATCTTTGAGATTCCGGAAATTAAGAAAAAATCAGAAAACACAAATGCATTTTTTTTTAATCTGAGATTTTATTTTAACTGGACGACTTTCACAAAAAAAATTATTAAATTTATTACCTCCCTTTTTTAATTTTGACTTTTCATTATATCTTATTTTTTAGTTAATGACACACAAAAAAGTGTGTTGGTGTACATAATTAGAACAATTCAATAAATTTAACATGTTCTAGTAATATAAAGAGTACTTTTATATGAACAATAAATCTGTTTTAGTCATTTTTGTTATCAAATAATACCAAACATGTGATTTTAGACTTTATTTCCTGATTTTAATGAATGTTTTGTTCTGTTTTTAGAAGTTGTGACCTTGACCTTTGACGCACAAACCTAAAAATCTATAGAGTTCCTCCTCTGGTCATAAGTCATGTCTATGCTAAGTTTATTTCGATATGTAACGTGGTTCTGAAGACATTGTGCGGAAACGGATAAAATATCAAGTTTTCGTTCTATTTTAGCAGATTGTGACCTCGACCTTTGTAGCACAAACCTCAAAATCAAGAGGTTACCTCCTCTAATTAAATGTCATGTCTGTGCAAAGTTTCATTTAGATATGACAAGTGGTTCATAAGACATCATGCGGAAACCAACAGTTGACGCCCAGACAACATTAATCAATTTACAAGTTCCACTTTGTCACAACTCAGCTAAAATGTGGTCCTTGACATACTGAACATTTTTGTATTTAAATCTTAAGCTCTTTTTCAAATCGTTTTTCGAAATATAAGGCAAAATATATAAAATTACAAAAATTTGACCAATAAAGGGCAATAACTCCTATATCTGTATGAAAAAGAAAGGAAATGGGGTAAATGTCAAGGGGACAACATCCCATATCCAGGGTAAGACGACCCAAAACAAAGCATCTAGGGGTCACCGTACGGTCTTCAACACAGTGAGGAACCTCACTCCATATAGCAAGCCCTAAATGACCCAAAAAAGGTAAAAAAGTGAATAAATCAATGGAAACAAACCACATCCAATAACCCAAATATCAAGAACTAAAATTTTATAAGAAGACACGGACAAGCCAGTCACCAACACATTCCTGACTAGGGACAGGCGCAAAAATTGCGGTGGATTAAACTCGTTTTCTTGAATCCAAACCCTCCCCATATGTGTGGTGAATGGCTAAAAAATAAATACTAAAAAAGAGACTCACAGTAAAAATCAAACTAGAAAAAAGTCCAACTTATCAAGACGAGTACCCTTACAATGAATTACATAAAACATGAAAACAATACACACAGGTACTGTCCGGACAAATGCTCGCAGTTACTGACAGCTAGCTAAGGACATAATTTCCGTTGACTAAGATATCAAGCCTTCTTACATATGAAACTTCAATTGAAATACTTCTAAATAGATTTGGTATAACAACATCATCAATTATGAAAGAAGAACATGATATTGTGCAATGCCAAATACTGCCAATATGAGAAATTGTTTAAATTTAGTTATGGTGTAACTATATAACTATATGGTGTATTCAGATTTTCTTCAAAATTTCCAGGTCGGTAAATCTTGATATGCTTAACATTTTTCCAATTTATAGTTGACCTCTATCTGTAATAGTTTCTTTAAAAAAAAAATAAAAAATATTATAATTTTGAAAAATTTTCGCAAAAAGGCCAATAACTCCAAAATGGGCAATCAGACTTTCCTCAAAATCGTAGGGCAGGTAGATCTCGTAATGCTGATCACTTTAACTCGCTGTCAGATTTTTGATATCTGTAACGGTTTTTCAGTTATTTGCCAAAAACTGCAATTTACCCCTATGTGCTATTTTTAGTAACGGCAGCCATGTTGCTTGGTCTTCGGACTCATCGGACACAAGTTTTGAAACAGAATACCCTGGTAATGACTCAGGCCAAGTTTGGTTAAATTTGGTTCAGTGGTTTCAGAGGAGACTTGACTTAATCCGCTTCGTCCCATGGGGGACATAGGGCGACCACCGTGGCTTTCCGTCTCCTCCTGTCTTTGGCTAGAGTCTTTATTTCTCCCCAGGTCTTTCCAATCTTCTGTGTTTCAGCAGTTAAGTCTCTCCTCCATGTGTTCTTTGGCCTTCCCCGTTTTCTTTGGCCCTGAGGATTCCATTCTAATGCATGACGTGTAACATTTGTGCTCTCTTTTCTCAAAGTATGGCCAATCCATTTCCATTTTCTTGATGTGAGTGTTGGTATGACTGGTTCTTGTTTAGTCCTTTGCCACAGGTTCTTATTGCTAATTTTGTTTGGCCAGTGTATTCCAATGATGTTTCTTAGGCACCTGTTAATAAATACTTGTACTGTTTTGGTTGATGCAACAGTTGATCTCCATGTTTCTGACCAATAAAGAAGTACTGATTTGACATTAGAGTTGAATATTCTTATCTTTGTGGGTGTTCGAAGTACTTTGCTCCTCCAGATGGGTTTGAGAATTGCAAATGCTTGTTGCGCTTTTTTTTTTCTTGCTACTATATCCTCATCAGTTCCGCCTGTTGTACTGATGACACTTCCAAGATAGGTGAATTGTGTTACATCTTCTATACTGGATCCTCTAATTATAGTTCTGTTTTCATTATTGGCGTTAATTCTCATCGATTTGGTCTTTGTTGTATTGATGTATAGACCGACCTTTTTTGCATTATCTTCTAGGTTTGAGCCTGTTTTTGAGAGTCTTGATGGCGATATGAAAGTTGGCAAATATCATCCGCAAAGTCCAGCTCTTCTAGACAGGATTGCAAGGTCCATTTGATGCCCATAGGTTGACTATATGATGTTTTGCTGACCCAGTCTATAACCATCAGAAAGAGTAAGGGAGAGAGGAGACATCCCTGTCTGACGCCTATGGTTACTTGAAAAGGATCTGTTAAAGTCCCACTATGGATTACTTGACAGATGAATCCTTCATAGAGCTGGCGAATGATTGATTCAATCTTTTCTGGAATTCCATAGTGTCTGAGGATGTCCCATAGTACTTGGTGGTCAATACTATCGAAGGCCTTCTCAAAATCAATAAATGTGAGATAGAGTGATGTCTGCCATTCAATGGTTTGTTCTATTATAATTCTTAAGGTGGCAATTTGGTCAGTACATGATCTTTCTTGTCTGAAGGCTGCTTGATCGTCTCGCAATACTTTATCTACCTCACATTTCATTCTGTGTAGGATGATATGACACAGTACTTTGCTAGGGATGGAAAGCAAAGTTATACCTCTCCAATTTCCACATATAGCCCTGTTTCCTTTTTTTGGAAGTTTAACCAGGATGCCTTTGCTCCAATCCTCTGGTATTTGTTCTTCCTCCCATATTCTATTTAATAGATGGTGGAACTTGTCAATCGAGATGGTATCTAGTGCTTTAATTGCTTCTGGAGGGATGTTGTCTATTCCGCCTGCCTTGCCATTTTTCAGATGTTTGATTGCAGTAACAACTTCTGTTCTAGTTATTCTTCCGGTCTTAATCCTCAGATCTTGTCCATTTTCTATTGTTGGTGGATCTGTAGGAGCAGGTCTATTTAGGACTTCTTTAAAGTGTTCTTGCCACCGTTTTAATTGTTCTTCAGGTTTTGTTACTACGTTTCCGTTTTGTCTTTAACAGGAGTTTCAGCATTAGATGTTCTGCCGCTCAGTTGACGAGTGATATTGTACAGGGTTTTGATGTCACCTTTGTTGCAAGCTGTTTCCGCTTCATCTGCAAGTTGTTCTACATGCCTTTTCTTGTCGTTTTTGCATCCCCTTTTAACCTCTTTATCCTTCTCATTGTATAACTCTTGAGCTAGTCTAGTTTGCTGTCTAGTGGTAGCATTTAATAAATTCTCCTTGCATTTTCTTCGTTCATCAACCTTACTCCAGGTGTTGTCCGACATCCAGTTTTTCCGTTTGTGTTGGATGAATCCAAGCGTTTCTTCACATGTCTCTATTACTGCTCGTTCTGTTCTTTCCCTTGATTGGTTGATGGTGTCACCTTCTGTTTCTAGGTCTTCTAAAGCAGCAAATCTATTTTGGAGTGAAAGCTGGAATGCATCTTTGTCGGTTTGGTCTTTCAGTTTAGCAATATTAAACTTCTTACGTTTGCTTTCAATCTTTTTAGTGGCAGACAACTTTCGATGGATATGTCCTTGCACAAGATAATGGTCTGATGATATATCTGCTCCTCTTTTCACTCTTACATCCTGTTAAGACGATCTCCATCGTTGGGAGATGGCGATGTGATCGATCTGGTTTGCAGCATTTCCAGCTGGTGACACCCATGTAACCTTGTGGCAGTACTTATGAGGAAAAAGTGTCCATTCTATAACTAGATTATTGACGGCACAGAAGTCTGCAAAGAGCTCCCCATTTTCGTTCATTTGTCCTACTCCATGTGGGCCAATTTTTCGCTCTCTTCCGTCTCTCTTTGATCCAACTTTGGCGTTTAAATCACCCATTAGTATTATAACATCTCTTTTGGGTATTTTATCTATGGTGGTCTGCAAGGAATGGTAAAAGCCCTCTTTGTCATCTTCATCAGCTTCCTTAGTTGGTGAATATACTTGGATGAAAGTGGTCTTTTGAAACCTAGAGTTGAATCGGGCTGTAATAATTCTAAATGATATTGGATTCCACCCCAGTAGCGCTTTCTTCGAACTTTTCGACATCAGAATTCCAACTCCCTTCTCATGTGGATCATTTTGTTTGGTGTTTCCGGAGTAAATAATTGTGTGACCAGAGTTGATATTTGTCATGCCTGATGTATTCCATCTCACTTCACCAAGGACCTCAAGCTTGTATCTGTCCATTTCTTTAGCAACCTGTGCACATTTTCCAGTTTGGTATAAAGTTCTTACATTCCAGGTGCCTATTTTGGTGATATGTTTAGCTGAAAACAGCTCCGTCGGCTTCCGCGTCATCTGCTGTTTTCGGGTTTTCTTTGTTCTTCCTCAAGTCTTTGGCAAGAAAGAGTGTTTATTGCTTTAGTGATCCTTTCTGTAATCAGTGTTTTTTTTCCAAGTTAGGGTGAGTAGCCCTACGCTCAACCCCCTGGACTCGGAGGACCAGCAATTTTTCTGTAGGGGTTGTTTTCCCTTAGACGATTGCTGTTGCTGACGAGTTCCATCTACCCGGATTTTCTGTCTGGATTTACTTCCATAGCCTTTGATTAAAGAATCCAATCACAAGGCAGTGATGTCATTTAACCCATAACTGGGGCAAGGTTGATGAGTGCTAGGGTATATCCACACGTCAGTGGGCCTAAACACTGCATCTCTGGGGCCCTTGCTGCTCCGAGATCCCCTTCAAATTCAGCCTGAGATGCAAGATCTCAGTTGACGTGCATTGCCACGAGGAGGCATTTGAAGGAGTCTTGGTAATGTAGAGGCTTTGTACTAGCAAGGAAAGATTTACGCACTCGACTTTCCCTTTCACCTACAAGTAGGCTAGCCAGCGTCGACCGTAGATCTAATGGTCAGAGGAGAAGATTTTTAAAAATGTTTACGACGGACGGACGGACGACGGACGCCAAGTCATGGCAATAGCTCACATGACCCTTCAGGTAAGGTGAGCTAAAAAACGAAATTATTTTCCAAGACATGAAGGTATTACACATACCTACCTGCTATATACTGCTAAATAGTGCAAAACACCTAACCAAGGTCCAGCAGACATTAACAAAGTTTGTCTAAATTGCACCTTTTCGATCTAAGTTATCGTCTATGATACAGCGTCCGAAATTTTTTTGCGGGTCAAAGGATCATATGCCACAGCTCAAATGAAAGATATAACATATACCTACTTGCCATGTATTGCATACTGCTACAAACAACTAGAAGGGCCCATTGCAAGGCCAACATGCTCCATATTTCAGTGCTCTTTGTACAAACCTAATGAGACTCTATGACTTTTGCCTTGCAATTTTCGCAAGGATCTAGGGATTATTGGCAATTGCCAATTTGGAAGGTATTGTACATTCCTATAGTCCATGGGCTGGAATAACCCCCGTGCACCCCCCCCCCCCCCCCTCCCACTTCATAACCCCACCCATTTTTTTTAAGTCCGCTTACATCCCCTCCTCAAAATATAACATGTTAACACAGGCATAACCTGCACGCACTGTTGGAACTGGGCTCATTTTTAGACCAACCTACCGAGATTTTGGGAAATTTCGTTTTTCGTTCAAGTTTTTCTTTCAGTTGCTTCAAAATGTTGCCCAAATTCTACCCAGTTATAAAAACGATGTCTCAAACGATTTTTTTATTGTATTAGCTTTACAACGAACCCAAATTTTTACAATTTCTATGTCCAATACGCTCCATAGTGCCATAAAATGTACCCCTACCCCTATGAAATATTAACGAAAAATTTAATATTTTCATTGAAATTGCACAAGTTTGATGGTCTATATAACCCGAAGTGCAACTCAATTCTCCATTCTGAAAATTGGTTTTAGTTTTTTAATCTATTTTCTTGAATATAAAACATGTTAACATATTTTTTATTACCAAAATTTTGTTTCCAAATAAACCAAATAAATAGATCTTTAAATATTTTTGTTTTTGACTAAGTTTTGTCTTTCTTTTGCACTTATATTATTTTAAGTAAAGAAATATCATTTTAAGTAGACATCAAATGAAAGCTTATTATATTTGCTTTACAACTATTGCTAATAATGACCACTTTTAGGTAATAAAAACATCATACATCAATAAAACTTACCGCTACCCCAAACAAATTTTGCTTAAAATTGTCAATTTTTTGTCTATCTTCGCATAAAAAACCCAGGAAACGCAAAATGTGAGATGTAAATGACACAGCTGCATAAATTATATCACGTATTTTAACAGCCATTTGTTGACTAAGACTCAATATTTTGCCTGAAATTGATTAAAAATGGGAATTTTCAACATTTCAGATTTGTCCAAAGTTCACTGTTAAATCGTTATATATGCCAAATCTGGAGGATTTATCTGCAGAAATGCCATTTAATTGTTCTAAGCGATACATCAGTTGACTTAAAGCATTTTAAGAAAAGCAAGAAGTGTTTGATGTGACTCTAAATACCGAAAAACTTACCGCAACCCCAACAAATTTTCATTAAAATTGTTAATTTCTGTCTATGTGCGCAAAAAATTAACTCAAACACGCAAAATGTCTGTTGAATATGACAATATTGCATGAATAACATCACGTTTTGGTAGTTTAATAGCCATTTGTTGACTTAAACTCAACATTGTGCTCGAAATTGATGAAAAATGGGAATTTTCAACATTTCAGATTTGGCCAAAATTCATTGTTAACCCGTGATATATGGCAAATCTGGAGGATATATCTGCCGATTTGCCAATTAATTGTTAACGATACGATACATGAGTTGTCTAAAAACAGTGTTTAGAATGTCAAGGGATGTTTAATGTGACTCTGAATACAGAGAATCTTACCCCTACCCTAACAAATTAAAATTATCAAATTTTGTCTATGTTCGCATAAAAATAACCAGAACACGCAAAATGTGTGTTATATATGACAATGTTGCATGAATAACATCATGATTTGGTATTTTAACAGCCATTTATTGACTTAAATTCAATATTTGGTGCAAACTGATGAAAAATGGGAATTTTCAACATTTCAGATTTGTCCAAAGTTCATTGTTAAATCGTAATGTATGTCAAATCTGGAGGATTCATCTGCAAGTATGCCATTTAATTGTTCTAAGCTATATACTAGTTGTCTTAAAACATTGTTTAGAAAAAGCAATACTCTAAATACCGAAAAACTTATCCCTAACCCAACAAATTTTCCTATAATAGTCATTTTTTTTTACTATATTCGCAAAAAATAACCAAAACACGCATAATATGCATTGCATATAACATTGTTGCATACTTTCTATCAAGATTTCTCATTTTAAGTCCCACTTGTCAGTTTAAACTCAATATTTTGTACAGAATTGATGAAAATGGGAATTTTCAGCATTTCAGATTCGTCCAAAATTCACTTTTAAATAGTTATATGTGGCAAATCTGGAGGATTAATATGCAGATATACCAATTCATTGATCTTAGAACTGATATATAAAGTATCTAAAAACAATGTTTAGACCCACGTGACTCAAAATGTCGAAAATTTTACCTCTACCCCAAGAAAATAATGCTTAAAAATCCCCAGAATATGCCTGTCTGTACATATATATATATATGAACAAAACATACAAATGTTTTACTTTCTTTTAAAAATGCATTTTATATATCGACATATGCAATTTTAACGCCAAATATGGGTAAAATTGAATATATTGGGCGATTTGTGTGAAAAATGGGATTTTTCAGCATTTCGGAATTTTACAAAATTCATAGTTGAATTGTTGTATAACTGTCCATAAACCACGCACATGATCTTATTTGTGGTATATGGGAGTCTCTGTGTATTTGTGGTGTTTGAAATGATATGTTATTGGACCTTTATACAATGTTTAAGCTTTTCAACCTGAATAAAATGAAATAAATTGTGTTGAATTTTTGTGGTAAGGGATAATATGTTTGTAATTTATGAGACTGTAGTTAGTCTAAAATGTTTAAAAACAAATTTTCTTATGGCTCAGATATAATGAAATGATATTTAATCAACATTTTCAAGTTATATATCAATTTCATGAAGTATTTGCATCTCAAAGTCAAAACAGCAGAAATTCTGAAAAACATTGTTGCATAATTTCTATCAAGATTTGTCATTTTAAGTCCCACTTATCAGCTTAAACTCAACATTTTGTACAGAACTGATGAAAAATGGGAATTTTCAGCATATCAGATTTGTCAAAAATTCACTTTTAAATAGTTATATGTGGCAAATCTGGAGGATTAATATGCAGATATGCCAATTCATTGTTCTAACCGATATATAAATTATCTAAAATCAATGTTTAGACCCATGTGACTCAAAATATAGAAAAGTTTACCCCTACCCCAAGAAAATGACGCTTAAAAATCCCCAGAATATGCCTGTCTGTACATATATATGAACAAAACATACAAATAGTTTATTTCTTTTTAAAAATGCATTTTATATATCGCAATATGCAATTTTGACGCCAAAATATGGGTAAAATTGTATATTTTGGGAGATTTTTGTGAAAAATTGGAATTTTCAGCATTTCGGAATTTTTCAAAATTCAAAGTTGGATTGTTGTATTACTGCCCATAAATCACGTACATGATCTTATTTGTGATAAATGGGAGTCTCTTTGTATTTTGGTGTTTGAAATGATATGTTATTGGACCTTTATACAATGTTTAAGCTTTTCAACCTGAATAAAATGAAATAAATTGTGTTGAATTTTTGTGGTAAGGGATAATATGTTTGTAATTTATGAGACTGTAGTTAGTCTAAAATGTTTAAAAACAAATTTTCTTATGGCTCAGACATAATGAAATGATATTTAATCAACATTTTCAAGTTATATATCAATTTCATGAAGTGTGTGCATCTCAAAGTCAAAACAGCAGAAATTCTGAAAAACGGAAAATTCCCATTTTGCATACAATTTCGAGCAGAAGAGTCAAAATGAGACCTCTTCAAAAATTTAAATTCAAATTAAATCTACTTTAATGATCTTCTACATGTCAGCTTTAGTGAAATAAACACTAGAATTCCAATTAAACATTATTTTTTTATCATTTAGAGCATTGATATTTCATATTTTCCCTTAATTTTTAGGGGGAGGGGTGCTAATTTTAACATTTCTGAACCTACAATACGTCTGAACCTAAAATGTTTGCACACGATTTGTTGCTAACATATCATTAATCATTATTACATCGGCAATTATTCAATATATATTCAGATTTTTACGACCATAAAGTCAGAAAGTCGAAATTGTGAAAAAAATCTAAAATTCCGAAAATTCCCATTTTTCAGCAAAAAAAAATTACCGAAAATCAAAATTTTGTGGACTTCAATGGTTTTATTTTCCAACATTGTATCACAACTGATAAGTTGGACATAAAAACTGGATCAAATGACGAGGGTTGTTTATCTGATAGGAATTGACAGCCTAAAATTGTCATTTTCGCAATTTTTTTGCTGGGGGAGGGGTACATTTTTTGTATCCCCAGATCATAAAATGGCGTAAAGTACCCACACTTGAGTTCATTGTTAAGGATATCAAATAAGCTTTAATTTGGCACCAGATTTCATTACATATTACTTATCATTAAATAATTATGGAGCTTAAAAGATGAAACTTAGGTTAAAACGAGATACAAGAATTTTTCGTAGTGTACTATAAATGTGGCCCTATACTGTCTATGCGTGCAGGTTATGTTCGTGTTAACATGTTTTATTTTGAAGAGGGGATATAGAAGGACTGAAAAAAATCGGTCTAGATGGGAAGTGGGGGTGCATGGAAAATGATTTCAGCCCATGACCTGTTCAGTCCACATTAGAAAAATTGGTCCGATTTTCGTGCACATGCAAAGCTATGTAAACAGACTGAATGGACAACTTGCCTTCTCTCTTCATTTTAACAGCCTTCTCCGTATTTCAGTGCAGTAGCCCCTAACTCGAAGGCAATAAGACCAAAACGATGTGTTTAAACCTTCTTTTTCCCATTTGTCACTTTTTAATGTTCTTAAATTTGTACAGTTTTCTGCATTTTACTTTTAATTGTAGCTTACTTAATCATTTTTATTTCTATTTAAATATGAAATTGTTCAATATTTTTGAGCCGTGTATAGTTATTCGCGAATACGATAGAGACCAGCAATTTTCCGTTCAATATTAGGAAAATAACAAAAGACCGAAGTAACTGTGATATTTCAAGTTTTAAAATAAAATCTGTTTTCGGACCAGCACCGAAGTACTGACTACTGGTTAGTTAATACCCTCGGGGACTAAACAGTCCACCAGCAATGGCATCGACCTAGTGGTTATAAATAACAAAATACCGAAGTAACTGTGAATTTAGTTTCTGCATAAGCGCATTTCGACAACGAAAAATGCGTTTACATTATATTCTAGCCACTTACCATTAGGAAAGAGTAGATTCCATTGTGTATTTGACAATATTCTCTTCTTTTTTAACTCCAACAACGTGCTCAATTTTGCTTTGATTGTTTTACCAAGTTCATTAGGAGGAAACTTCTGATCAAAAAGACATCGTACAGCCTGTGGAGCAACTTTCAGAACCAAATGACAGAAACGCAAATGATTGGATTGCTCGTCTGATAAGAAGTTTGGTAATCTGAAAAATGAAGACTTCATGAAGAAGGGAAAAAAATAAACATTGCGCCATTTGTTTAGTCTTACTATAAATGTGTAGGGTTTTTTTTTTTGTCCCATTTACATTTACCATACATCTCTATTTTTGTTCATGTATGAATTACAATAATATCAAATTTGAATAAGTCCTAGTTTTTAGAAGACATCTACCAAGATAATTCACTGAAATTAACTCTTGATTTATCTAATGCCAGGAATGTGTCTGTTGCCTTTTCACATCTTTGTTGCTTTACAAATGAAAATTTATATATCGCACCTACGAGGGAATGAGTAAATGCACATGAGACAAAGTCCCTACAAATACATGGTAAAACCAAGCAATGGAATAACGTCTTTATTGTTGTTCTTCGTCTTAAATTATTCTTTGATTAGTTTCAGATGTGTTTCATTATCTTTAATTAATATATGTATGAGTAACGAAATCCTTTTCTTTAGTTTTTCAATTAAATGATAAAAATAACGGGTTTCAATGTGTACCTTTTTGTTAAATGGATCTCTTTTTGACTAGATGTGGTCTCTTGAACTTGGTCTGAATCTTCTATTTCATCCTCGCTATCTGTTGACTGCCAGTCACTTTCAATCGACTGGTCGTCGATTTGCTGTTGCTCTTCATTTACTGCTTCACCGGAGCTTGTGATTACTTCGGATGGAGTTGTCTCACTATCTGTTGGGTGTTCCCGTTTTGTTTCTGATTCGGAAGAGTTTGAGATTATCTCTGATTCAGTCGATTGATTATCTATTTGCTGTTGCACTTCCGTTCCTGATCCAGGGAAACTTGTATTAACCTCTGATTCAGTTTTTGTTGGCCTGTGCTCCTCAGTTTCAAATTCCATTTCGATGCCCCCGCTGGCGGACTTCAGTCTCCGAGTATTTCACCAGTCTTCAGGTTAAGTACAGCATTTCACTGTTTCACTAAAACAGATTTTTCTCAAAGTAGATACATGTATATTAATTTTCAGAATCTTCTGTAGTAATAATTTGTTGTTTTTGTTTGTGATGTTAAATTAATTGAATTATATTGTGCCCCATGTTAATTTTTTAAACAAATAAATATGTAAGGACATTTTATCTTACCAAAATAACATATTTATTTACTCTGAATACTTCTTCATTCGTAAACGTTTAAGTATACTCATCACTTGATTCAACATTTTATTTAACGACTAGAAATAGTATTATTGATTAATGCAATGAATTTTAAATAGACGTAGAATATCTACAAGAATTTTTAGAAATCATTTAGACATACAATACGGGACTTTCGAGATAGGAACTCTCGTGTAATTGAGGGCGGAAACGATCGCCTCGGATATACCAGTTAGAAAGAATACTCGATCTCTAAACTTATTTAAATAAATACATACCACATAAAAACAAATCATTAATGAAATTAGAGTGCATTTTAATTTTTTCCTATATATGAAAAAGATAGGAAATGGAGTAAATGTCAAGTAGACAACATCCCATATCCAGGTTAAAACGACCCAAAACAAAGCGTCTAGGGGTCACCGTACGGTCTTCAACACAGTGAGGAACCTCACACCATATAGCAAGCCCTAAATGGCCCAAAAAGGTAAAACAGTGAATAAATCAATGGAAACAAACCACATCCAATAACCCAAATATCAAGAACTAAAATTTTATAAGAAGACACGGACAAGCCAGTCACCAACACATTCCTGACTAGGAACAGGCGCAAAAATTGCGGTGGATTAAACTCGTTTTCTTGAATCCAAACCCTCCCCATATGTGTGGTGAATGGCTAAAAAATAAATACTAAAAAAGAGACTCACAGTAAAAATCAAACTAGAAAAAAGTCCAACTTATCAAGACGAGTACCCTTACAATGAAGTACATAAAACATGAAGAAAATACACACAGGTACTGTTCGGACAAATGCTCGCAGTTACTGACAGCCAGCTAAGGACATAATTTTCGTTGACTAAGATATCAAGCCTTCTTACATATGAAACTTCAATTGAAATACTTCTAAATAGATTTGGTATAACAACATCATCAATTATGAAAGAAGAACATGATATTGTGCAATGCCAAATACTGCCAATATGAAAAAATCGTTTAATTTAAATTTAGTTATGGTGTAAAGCATTTAGGAGATGATCAATATCTTTGCCAACAAAAACCAGAAGTAAAGATTTAACAACAATTCTGAATTTATATCCTTTATGAATAAGTTTGTTCAACGGATTAATAAGTTTGGAAGGACAATTTTTGAATTTATGTGATTTGTAAATGATACTGCCATAGAAGTTTGGATGTGAAATGCCCTGATGTATAAGAGCCCTGCATGTAGAACCAAATTTTCTTAATAAGTCAATGTATCTATAATAAATTTAGAGAATATTTTTATCAATTTATGATATCTAAACCCTTGATGCAGAGGTTTTTCCGTGAGACAAAGATTTCGGTCGTTGAAGTCAGAAACATCACTTCATACTCATGCATATCGAACAAGTTGTGAAATGTAGACCCCGTAAGAAGGGGCTCACGGAACATCGCCGTCGAGATGGGGACAATTGACTATAGGGAAGGAGAAATCATCCCTTTTATCATAAACCTTAGTGACAATTCTTTAACTTAATTTCAATTGACGAAAAAAAATAACCTGCAGCGCCACAAGTCGATTGAGCATAAATCACCCTTAGCTCAACAGAGTCCCTCTCAATGTATTGATGTATTGATTTTTTTTAAAAATATAACTGTTATTGGATTGAACACGATTCAAAAGTCTCGTATTGGGAAATATCATGACAATGACTTCGGAAGTAGTGAGATTCAGTGCGTTTTCAGGACCCCTTTTTATCTTGCAGTGCATCCAGTATCAAAACTGTGAGAAATATGATATCCATTTTTTGCAATTAATGATCTTACTTGGGACGAAAAGTCACGTCAGACAGAAAAATGATGTCAAAAATAAATCCTATCAAGTCAAAATAGTATCGGAAATAAACGAAATAAGTATACAGTATTTCCTTGAACTTATCTTTATATTTTAGCAAAATTGCAAATGTAATGATAAAATGTTGAGACGATCTATCTAATGCAAAGACGTGAAAACGCTACATTCTTCTTGTTCACCAACTAATGATGGCGACCACAGAACTTTAAGAGTATAATTTTAAAACGTTCTTCGAAATTTGATTTTTATGGTAAGCTTAAGACTGTATTCGTAGTCATAGTATCGTGTGAATAGCCTATAGCGCATTGTTTCAATTGAGATATAATTATATTTCATGCATATTCATTTGAATTCCGTCAATTTGATAGGTGAACACCGATCACGTGGCATATCAATGTGAAGTTGCAATCCTCACGAAACACATTTGACCACATGTACACGTGGCGGATTAACTTGTAAAAATAGAATCCCAATGTACATGATGTACTTTCCTGTAAATAAATTGTGGGTTTGTTTTTATATTTTGGTTAAGATAAAATTATAAGAATTGAATGCATTATTTTGAAGTTTCATAGAGATTATGAAAGTGTTGACCGGGCGCATATTTTCAGCATGAAGCGCTAACGAGCTTCATTAAAAATGTGCTTCGGTCACCACTTTCATACCCCAATGAATCTCGAAATAATGCATTCAATTCTTAAATATACACCGAAAACAGACGCACCATGGTCTTTACAAATTAAGTTAATAGAAGAAATCAAAAATAGTGGATATCATTTATTCTAATCGAAGATGGTCCATGTTTTGGCAAGATGAAAAAATTGCCTTAAAATGAAGCTGAATTTCTTTTTTCCGTAGTGTATAAATCTCAAGTTGTCTTCATCTTTCAGGAGGTTTTATATAAATTATGGGTTCATGTGGCGAGAAGTAATAAACAGCAATAAACGTTTAATAAGTGAAATAGGCAAAATGATACAATTGGAATATTGTTCCAAGGATATAAATATGAATTTAAAAAACTACGGTTTCATCTAAGCAAACTTAGATTATTCGTTAGAAGATAGTTTTGGTGTGCCCGCTTTCACTGTTTCCTTGCTGGCACTTCCTTCTTTACTTGAATTATGTTAAGCACAGTATATGAGGTTTTGAGTTGTTTTTATATTCTTATTTCTGATGTGACTATTCCAAAGCCGCGCTGACTTTGATTTGTTTTAGATGGTTTAGTATTTTCAGTCTATTGAGATAAAAAAATAAAACATGAAACAGGCTCTTGCATGATCCTTGAAAAACAGCGGCATATTTAGGAGTCCTTGTGTAAATTGTTCACGTCATGAGAAATATGACCGTGATTGCGTAAAAGAGGAATCCTTCAATATCCCCATTAAAAGATGAAGACTTTGTATGTTTTACCTAGGATCTAATGAAACTATTTTCACCGACCGATGGTCAACTTAGATCAGAAATGCAAATATAACACAAAATTTTAAAAGGGAACTTTTAGGGGCCATTGTTATTTAGAGTGATTTAGTAGATTAAGACTATTAAATGCATTTCCTATGGAATGTTATGATAAAAATACATGTACGCCCAAACCTTGTGTCCATAATGGATAGAACCAATTTAGACAGTGGCATCGTTATAGAAAAACATCTCAGAATTTTGCTTGCACTTGACAAAGTTCTTTTAGAGGAAATTTTAAGTCTGTTTCTGATTTGGTTAAATATTATACCGTCTTCATCGTTGATTCATATCTTGAATTGGATGCGAATCCGCGGAAGGGTAGCTTGTTCTGCTCCATATACGGAGCAAATTGTTAGTGAGTCAGTCAATACTGAGTAAAGTCAAAATCGGTTACGTCAAACAATGAATCTGGCTGAATTTGTAAAACTGGCATTTCAATAAAAATCCCCACACTATTATATAGCCTAGATTTCAGACGTGAATGGTGATCAATGTATAACAAAAGTCAATGTATAAAACAGAACTTATGGAATAGGGACTTTTAAATAAACCATATTTTGACTTATGCTATAGGTGGAGCTGATTATTGATTATGCTTGCACTTTCATTGCATCTGCAAACGGTTTATTTTTAGTGGCATTCATATGCAAACGGTTTATTTTTAGTGGCATTCATATGAAGTCATGACAGTTTTTTTTTTTGTTTTTTTTTTTTTTTTTTTTTTTTTTTTTTTTGTTTTTTTTTGTTCATGTTTTACTGGAATTTTTTCCTCTCTCTTTTGTTGCTTCAGTATCCGTTTGCCAATACATTTGTTGAATTTGAAGACTAAAGTGGGGAAAGTAAGGGGTATTTACTTTTGCCAAAAAGACATTGAAAGATGAAAAGGCCAAGTGCATACATAAATAGTTTTTAAAATAGCTAATGAAAAATGTTTATTTGACAGAAATCAAAATAGAAGCTGCTAGAAACTGTCTTTAACTTACCATGAGGTTTGATCAAAACTCATTGTTGAAGGCCTCATTGTGACTTCAAGATGAAGAACAACAATAAAAGCGTCGTTCCATTACTTTGTTTTGACATGTGTTTTGTAGAGACTTTGTCTCATGTACATGTACATATTTACTCCATATCCTGTCATTTTTAATCCTTCTGTTCATGTTGCTAAATTAAATTACAACCCAATTAAATCAAATCAAATCAAATCAAATATTTATTGATAAATAATCCAAAAAGGATTGTAATCAATACACAATACAAGATACAAAATACATCAAACAGTAAACAAGTATTTACAAAAATTAGTTATGATATGAGAAAAAGAAATACACACACATATATATATATATATATTGATATAGTTATGGCTGAGGAGGCTGAAAGTACATTTATTAACTGGTACACAAACATTTCTCATTTCTTATTCTGTATAGTTTACTTCCAAGCACAACTTTATTAACATCATAATCATTACTTGATAAAATTAATTTTTAATTTCTCTTCTTCAGACAATTGAACAAAACTTGGAACAATATTGGATAGGTTATTAAAAAGTTCTGTACGTGTGTCAGATAAATGAGCACATACATATAAAATGTAATTCATCTTCAATTTCTAATTTACAAAGTTGACAAATTCTGTCTTCTAAAGCTAAGTTTTTATGTCTACCAGTTTCAATTGCTAGACTACAATTACTAATTCTGATTTTAACGAAATCTGAAATAATTTTCCTCTCTGTGTCAATTTTGAGGAAGTTTTCCATTTCAAAATCAATTTTTAACTTTCTATATGTTCTTAGCTTATTACCTTGGTTAGGATTAATATCATGAAATAGTTTCTCCTTCCAATATAAAACAAAATCATCTTTTAACTTACTATGCACTGAATAAAGTAACTTCTTTTTACTGAATGAGTTTTGATTTTCCCAAATGTGATCAAATTTTAAAATATGTTTAAAGATGCTCTTCATCTTTACTTTAAACCAGTTTTCAGCATGTATACTACTATAAACTGTGTGTATCAAACTTTTTGTATTAGAATTAACTAAATGGTACCAAAATCCAACTGTAAGCTTAAGTGCATCAATAGAACATGGAAACATACCTAAATCACCCAAAACTGCCATATTGGATGATGTCTTATTGACACCCAATATATATTTTGAAAATTTCATTTGAATTTTAACTGCATGGCATATACAAGAAATGTCTAGTATTAAATTCTGATTTCTCTTTTATCAACATATCAAGACAAATTATTTCACTACAATATAGTAAAATGGGTTTAACACAGGACTCAAATAATTTTACATGAATTTGTATATTAGCCTTGTTTGAAAATAAAGTTTTGTAGATACAAAATAATGCTTTTGTAGCTTTTTTGCACATGTATTCATTTGCTTTAGTAAAACTTCCAGATGGCATAATTGATAATAGTTCGACCTTTTATCATTGGATGACATGGTGGGGAGGTCTGTCCTCCCATTTCCTATATTTTTGGACATTTTTTCCCATTTCCGACATTTTTGCTTCGCACATTTTTAAAAAAGTTTTTCCCGCTTCCCGCTTGATGGTTTTTCCCATTTAACCTTCTTTTTTTCCAAACATTTTTGACACCCTTCTCCCATTTCCAAAACCGTGTAACTCCTCAGTTCTCGCTTGTTTGGATTTATTTAAGATTTTGTAGTGACTAATGTCTTGTAAAAATGAATGATCTTTTCATTGCAAGATTGGCTGATAAAGTTTTATTGTCCTATTATATGTTATGTATATGTTGCCATTGACCCTGTATTGGGTGTAAATTGTGCTTTGATAAATAAAAATAATTTAACGAGTAGTTTTGAATAGTTGATAAAAAATCATGTATGTTGTATTGTTAACCAATTGTATCTGAATACAATAAATATTTCTTGGGTTCAAGTTGTTGTCTTAACCTTTTCAATGATTATGTATTGATAAAATGCACATGACTGTACACCTCGGGCTGTATACCTGAGTGAATATGACAGTATTCTCTTTTTCATAATAAAGCATTTAAAATTCTTATGTTGTAAACATTGAACTAAAGTCATCAGTTAAGATAGAAATTAGGATTCTTTGTAATGCAGAGGGTCCTCATGGGGGGAGGGGGTCCTAGGAATCAAATAATCATTAAATTTTTGCCTTGGTCATCAAATAATCATTAAATTTTTACCTTGGTAATCAATAAATTTTTGGCTTAGTAATCAAAAATCATATAAAAATGCAAGCTTATAATCAAATAATTATTAAATAAATGCCCTCGTAATCAAATAATCATTAAAAAATGCCCTGATAATCAGGTAATCAAGAAACCTACGACGGACCTCACTGCACCATTTCAAAACAGTTGGAAGATCAAAAATCAGAATATGTGTTAAAGATGATATAGAACAAATAAGCAATAGGATCTAAATGGAAAGCCACATTATCTATAGATATAGCTTGCATGAGGGAGATACTCCTTAGTTTTAAACAAAATTTACCTCTACCGGATTTGACATGTTCAACACGGCGAATGTTTTATAAGAAGCAGGAGATGCTTACTACCGATGCACCTGATCTCACCAATGGTTTTTATTGGGTCTTTGCATATGTGCGTGTCTTCATTTATCTTTTCTGTGCCGTACTCATGACTTTGTTTCTTCGTTTTTTCGATGTTGCCATTGTCCTTGGACATTGTCGTTTTAGACTGACGATTAAGTTCTCACTTACTTTACAGAATGTTTCCTAATAAATAGTTAACTTTGTATCTAATAATTTTACTCTTTTGATATATATAAAACACATAGAAGAAATGAAAAAACGGAGTCTTGATATGAAATAGCAAAGTTTGAATCTCTCTGTCATTTGAAACTTATTTGAGCAATTATAGCTGCAAACCATGTCATTTTTTTGTTTCAAATTACAATTTAAAAAAATACCAAAAATCAAAAAGACGATTAAAATAAATATAAACGTAAATGTTATATATTTAATTTGATGTATAATTATGTCCAAGAATATAAATACAATATGAGGCAACAGAAACCGAAAGTGCATAACAGATATACAACTTATAACAATATACTTACATTTCCATTTCCAGTTAATTTATAATCCTTTTTTAGACATAACATGTATAGAACGCTTGTATGGCACGCCGTTCTCGTCAGATCTCATAGATATTCATGTAAAAAAATTAGCACGAATAGATCGTGAACGTTTCCAGAGAAGCTTTGTTGATTCAAAGTCCGAAGTAACCCGAAATAAAATAAAAACACATCAAAGACCAAGGTGTTTTGTTGAATTATTTTTATTACATGAATATTTATGAGATCTGCGCAGAGAAAGTGCGCACAAAACTGAGTGTGTTAAATTTATTTCTGAGTGTTTAAAATTAATTCTGAGTGTGTAAACATAATTTTCAGTGCTTATTTTCATTTCTCGGTGCATTTTAAAAATCTCAGTGCATTTTCAGTAAAAAAAAACCTTAGTGTGTAATTAAAAAATCTCGATGTGTAATTTTACACAAATGTTTTTCCAGATAGTTTTGACTTAACGGCGTGCCATACACTTGCCATTTTAGTTCCTTACAGGTAAATATAGGTTACTGTTTAACATGCAAATTGGGCATTTTTGTATTACAATAATTATAATGTGATTTCCATCTATACCTGTCATGTAACCCCTATGAATCATGAATTACACGATTTCAGTGTTATGTCACGACTACACGGTCGTGAAACTAAACACAATTCTGAGAAAATGAACACCACTATAACTTACATGTGACTTTACAACCCTTTCTGAACCCCAAATGTGACAAGTTTTATTACACTATTTAAGGGATTTATTGTACTATTTAAGGGATTTGTTCAAGTATAGGTTAAACAATGATTTGCCATGTTTTATGGATAATAAACACTAGACTCAAGCTAGCGAACAATAAGCAAAATCAAGCCAGCGAACAATAATGTAGCGAACAATAAGAAAGGGCGCCAAAATGATCACAACTAAAAACCAGAGAGATGCATACGACATGAATCAATTACAAATCTGATCACAACTAATAACCAAAGAAAAACATAGACATAAAACGTTAACAAATAATGAATGTATATTCTAAATAGCCCGACTCCTTAATTTCTTATTTATTTTTCCAACGATAGTATATGATCTATTTTATACAATAATACCCTCTTCTTTCTACTTATTTACAAATATTTTTGAAAGTTGTATTGTGAAAAATAAAGGAAAAGACGAAAATAAAGGCATACAGTTAGACGGAAATATATTCAGTCACATGCAATTTACTGTTAAATTATATAGATTTGAATGTTTACATGTGTGCATTGTCAATCAGTTACACTATTTCAATCTAAATACTTATCCTTTGCATTTATTTTTCAAAAAAAAGGGGGGGGGGCGAAAAAAATGTGTTTGGTATTACTGCTTTCATTGAAGTCAAGCATGTTTAAAAACATTTTGAAAAATCGTTATAAAGTTATGTTCTAAGTAAAAAAATGGTATACAATGAATATGCGAATTCACACGTGCAGTGTTTTCTTACTATTCAATGAATAGTGTTTGCTAGATCTCGATGACCTTATACAGAAATAAATATGCTAAGATATTTTTAGAGATTTACTAAGAATTTCGTTTTTTGTAATCAATATTTTTTCTAATATATGTATTTAAAATATACGTATGTTAAAACCAAGCGGGAAGCGGCGCAAATAAGCTTTAATTTCAAAACATGGCGGACTATTAATACAGTTTCTGAACATGTATGCTGTGTCCCTTTTTAAGCAAATTTGCTTTATTTAACAACAACATTTGAGCATTGTGAGACAAAAGCTTCTCCGTAGGAAGATATGAAAGTAAATACAAAGACGGATGGACTCGTCAACTTTGGAAAATGGGGAAATCACTCCAAAGTCGGTGAGAAATAACAAGTTTGGGTCGGACCTCTCAACTTTGGACCTCCAATACTCAGTTCACAGGAGTTTACCCACATAGATATTTGGGTGAGGGTTAGCCAGAGGCAATCCTCTTTAAGACCCACCATATGTGGTTAAAAGCTTTTCCGTAGGAAAATGGGAAAATCACTCCAAAGTCGGTGAGAAATAACATGTTTGGGTCGGACCTCTCAACTTTGGACCTCCAATACTCAGTTCACAGGAGTTTACCCACCCAGATATTTGGGTGAGGGTTAGCAAGGGGCAAGATCTTCAAGACCCACCATATGTGGTTAAAAGCTTTTCCGTTGGAAAATGGAAAGTCGATCCTAAGTCGGCAAAAAATCACAAGTTTGGGTTGGACCTGTCAACTTTGGACCTTATACTTGGGCTTAGGTTTTGGACTGGATGGAATCTTGCTCATCAGATGAAATACGGCTTTGTTGCCCCCTTCTCCACTCCCTTAATAGCTGCCTTGATGGCGGTGGTCTTAGCGGCGGCAGAAGTGAAGACTCGCCCGACCAACCTCTTCATCGTATCGAATATTCCCCTTCTTTCAAACGCATTTTTGCGGTGATATCCTTGTATCGTGACAAGCATAGATTATCTAAGGATATCAGGATGAAGGCGCTTATGCCTTGCATTTTCGATATACTTTCTACTTCGGAGGGCGTCGATCTCATTGCGGACGCCGGTATTTCCAGCCTTGAAAGCCTCGGCGCATAAATCTAAACGGTCGGTCAGCTGTGTTTGGTCTAATGAAAGGAAAGCATCCCGCTCCCCTTCTTATCCTCATCATAGATATGGGATAATATGGCCTTCCAATAGAAGCTGTGGTTGGATTTGGGGGTCTTGGATAGGGTACTATTTTTCTCTTAGATGGAATAGGTCTTCTTCAGCATATCGCCGTAAACCTCCAGATCGTTCATATCGAAATATTCGGGCTTCTTCATCACCATGAGCTCCCATAGCAGTGCCCCTTATATCGCTTTCCATTGACCAGGAGATTGCGCCGTCGAAAGTTACTGGAGCATTCCCGACGCAAATCTGCCGTTCTCTGATCGCGGCCCAAAGGTATGATCCACCTGATTGGTCATGCTCATTTGAAGATAGTGCTGCGCTCGGGGCCCTAAGATGATGCCGGGATCCTCTTCGATAGGAAGCGGGTCTGCAAAGTCTGGAGAAGGGGGCGACATGGGCTGGGAGTGGGCTGCATATTTTTGGTGATTTGCAAGGCGGTTTTCTCCTAGGCTTCCACCACGGGCTTGTAGAATATTCCGAGGTCTCGACTTACCCCAAGCTTCTCCAAGCGATTCTTCAGCTAACTCGCCTTGATATTCTGCTTCGGTAGTGCAGCGACTTTGTCAGAGCATCGCGATGCTCCTTGCTCGTGATCTTGATAATGCTCATTTTTATAGGGATGCCTCCAATCATGGCTTTTCGGATACCCTTAAAGCATCCGAAAAGGCAGACGACCTCACCACCATCGGTCGTACTTGGCGGCCCAGGCGACGATCTGTGAGCGTGAGAAGTTCTGGGAAGCTTTTGGCGTTTGAGGGGGCGTTCCGAGGGGCGATAAGGGAAGCTTTGTCGTTTGAGGGGGCGTTTGGGGAAGCGTTTGGCATTGGGAAGCGAGTTTGGGGGAGCGTTTGGCGATTGAAAGGGATTCAGACGATGAAGGTGACAGACAGTGGATCCTTCTGGGCAGTTCTCATGCAGACTTTTCTGGTCATGCACGCGTGCAGGCAGCGCACCTTCGACGGTAGGTAGATATGCTTCTTGCACATATTTTTTCCTGGTCTCCAAGGAAGCTGGCATGGATGCCCTCTCGCCGTTGGTTGAGCACAGGAAGTCTGAGGCAAAGGACGGGGTTTGGTGTTGTATCTCCCCTAGTTGCTCATATAGTCCGGGGCGTGACGAGGCATGAGCAATAACAACCCGCATCTCCCGCATTCATCAGTCTCCACTCCGCACCAGGATCGCCTGATCTCTTTGAATTGCTTTAGGCGATGCTCGAGCGAGCAGCTACGGCAAAGATTTCTCCAAGGGATAATCTGCTCGACGAATTGCGCCAATAAGAGAGAAAATTTTTTATCAAGGGTTTCATAAATTATCTGGGACTACGGAGAATTCATCTAGTTTGAACCGATATCTTCCGGCTTCTCGAGGACTGGTCAGATCGATGGTCACGAAGCCATGGGGTTCAGACCAGCTTCGTTGCCTGAGGTTATTGAATTGGTCGAGCAATAGGTCCGTGCAGTAGTCGCGATGAATATGGTCGAGATTGCGATCGTTCTGCCGGAAGGGGTAGATAAACTTGGCATTCTCCCGGATGATCTGCGGCGGCAGCATGAAGTAGCTCTGGCAGAGGTAGAATCAATCTACGTTATTGTGGCGACCGGATGGCCTCTTTGGTCAGACCTTACTCCAGCGCCGCTCGCAAGAGTTGATGATAGATTGGCTGGTGCAGAGAATTCCCGAAGACGTAGAGACGATCGTAGTCCAACCAACTAGAGCGTTGGAGAAGATTATTCAGCAGCCCGACTTCCCATCGATCAGACCGCGAATCGATCGCTGGGGGAGGAGATAGTGATTGATCCTGGAGGGTGCGGCGGCATCGTATATCGTGCATGTCCATTTATATGGATAAAGCATGATCTACTGCGTGAAATGCCGAAAACCAATCAATACGCAAGTAACGGGAAGCTGCGGAAGGTAGGAACCTGCGCGGTGTGCGGCTACCGGATATCCAAATTCATCGCTGCGTCAGACGCTGGGCTCTGGAATAAGATGCTTAATAGCCTGCCCGTGGAAATGCATTTATCAGGGCATAATTTCACCGGCCCCGGCACCCCAAACCCTGGTCGATTAAAACCAATCGCGTGGATAATGCCTCCTATCACAACGATCTCTGCTATGCTCAGCATCAAGATACGGTCGCCCTGCAATTCCATCTGCGATAAGACTATGCTCAAGGAGCTGGACAGCATTTAGCAGCCCATGGCCCGTGAGCGCATGGATTGAAGCATCGTCAGAGCCCTTATCAGCTCCAATGTGAAATTTGGGCTGGGGATTAAAAAAAGAAAGTTTTCTGCTCCGACCAGCTAGCCGAAGAGCTGCACAAGCCCGTCCGTCGTAAGTTTGAAAAGAGGCGCGTGGTGGTGGTTGGGGTGGATGATTCCTAGGCCGCCGATCTCGTGGATATGAGCGCCTTCTCTCGCAATAATAAAGCTATACATTTCTCTTGAGCATCATCGACGTTTTCTCCAGGTATGGCTGGCTGGTGCCGCTCAAGGATAAGAAGGAGATTACAGTGCACGATGCCTTCCCGACCGACTTCAAGGATTGCATCCCCCAGAAGCTATGAACGAATAAGGGCTCCGAATTCTATAATTGGGAGGTGAAGGGTCTGCTCCGGAAGCACGAGATCGAGCTATACTCTACGGAGAATGAGGAGAAATCGAGCGTCGTCAAGCGCTGGAATCGCACCATGAAGGAGTGAATGTTCAGTAATTTTTCGACAAATAGCAGGCGCACCTATAGCTACCTTCCCATCCTGGAGGATCTGGTAGGGCAGTATAATACCTCCAAGCATCGATCCATCACATGACTCCCACCGCCGCCAGCCAGAAGGAGAATCATGCCAAGGTCTTCTGGAATCTCTACGGAGATCCTCCACCAATGCAAACGCCGCGACTCGAGCCCGAGGATAGGTGCGGGATCGCCAACAAGAAGAGATTTTTCGAAAAGGATATACACCCCGCTGGAAAGAGGAAGTCCTAACCGTCTCGCAGGTCCCGGACACGCAGCCGCCGATCTAACGTCCCAAGGATTTCAAGTGCGAGAAGATCCAGGGATCGAGTTAAGGCGCACCGACCAGGATGTCTATCGCATTGGGGATATCCTGCGGCGACGAGGCAAGGGCGGGGTCAAGGAAATCTTGATCAAGTGGTTGGCATATCCAGAATCTTTCAATTCATGGGTGAAGCAATCCGACTGGCATTGATCCCCAGCAGGCTTCCCGGTTTCGATCAAGGGAGACCAGAGAGTCTTGATTTATGCATCCTCCAGCGAAGAGCCTTAATGCGACTAGATGCGCTCATTATCCGTCAGGGGGAGGGGGAGATTCAAGATGCGATTCTTCCGCATATTGAGATCCACGTCTCTCCGGCCACCATTGGTGTTGCTGCAATCCGATATATCTACTTTCGAGTCGAGAATCTTCCTCTCCTCCTCCAGCTTATCGTCCGCTGCCTCGAGTCTTTCTGGGCTTGCTTCACGAATCTCTTCGTCGCGGCGTCCGTATTTTTCTCCGGATATTGAGATCGACGATGCAATTTAAATTCATATCAAGAGTGCAATTTAAATTCCTATTCAGATCCACTCCGATATCATCCTTGCGGTCGACCCTTCTGGTATGGCCCACGCATAGATCAAATTTAATAAATGCGCCTCGACTATACTTTATCTATAGCAGGGACGTTCTCGTAGGTCCAACTTTCCGATAGTCGCTTCAAGACGTAAGGGCAGAGATTGCCGCAGATGACCGATCCGCAGGGCTGCACTTCGTCTGTATTATGATCGATCGGTAGGCCTATATATCATCTCAGCTCTGCGAGTGGCGGCAATCCGTATGAGCCAAACAAGATTCTCCGGGGTTTGAACCAGCAAGTCCAGTGAGTCTCAGGGCCTGCGAGATCATCATGATTCAGGGTGCTGCACTCGAGATCTCTGGGCTTGGATGACAGGTCGACGCGCATGGAGACGTCTCTGATTATGCAGATTCTTCGCGGCTCGCTCGAGCTCAAAAGTAATAAGGGGCTTATCCATTTATTTATGGAGGGATGGGCATCCGTCAGAGCCTGCCAGGAGCAGATAAGGGGTGATGGGCATCCGCAGCCGTCAGAGGCTGCCAAGAGTAGATGGGGCGGCGAAGGAAGATTTTGCCGAGGCTTAGGGTCCTTGATAAATTCTGAGATTGGAGGGGGATGGAGCGACCGCCTTAATCGTGGGTGATTCGGTAGTGACCATGGGCGAGGCTGCTGGTGCCGTCGGGTAGGATGTGGCGCTATTGACATTACAGGAGAGAGATTTCTCTTGCACGTCTCGAGAGTAATGACCTGATGGAGCCGGCTCCGGATGATATTCATCGAGCGATATTTCTCCTTGCTCGTATCCATGCACTCCTTATAGTCGGCGAAGGTCACATTGGTCACCATCACGCTCTTCTTCACGCCCTTAGCCTTCTTGCACTCTTCACGGTCCACTTTGAATGCATATGCTTTTGGCCGGAGACCCACGGTCTCGGTCATTGAGTGGCCGGCGCACTCATCCTTGAATTTGCCGAGCATTTTCTGATTTACGCCGACCTGGATCCTGGAGGCATGGTCTAGGGTATAGTTGGACGTATCGAAACACTGCTGCACGTTATCCGCCATATCCGTGTATAAGTTCGCCGTCTGGATATCGCAGATCAAGTTATCCGTATCCGTATAGCAGATGCTGAGTCGGTCGCAATACCGACGCTTCAGATAATCGTAGACGAAGTCGGCCATCAGGGTCTTTGATAGTTCAAGGGCAGATATGCTTATCGAAGAACAGCTTGGTGCGATGCAGATGGACGGCAGCCAGATCTTCGCTGAAGACCGTCCTGCGCTTGAAGTTGGGCTTGGCCACAAACTTCCTGGCGGCCTTATCGTATTGACAAGCCGCACGTCCACCCTATTGCGGATATCTTCCATGGTCTTCCCGAATACCGAGTTGACCATGAGCTTGAAGAAGTCCTTCTCCACGTACGCCCTCAACCATGGGCTCTGGGTGAATCGGAGGACGCAATGGATCTTCTTCAGCTTCAAAACCCGGGCAAGATATTTCTTAGGATTCACGTAGTGGACCTCGTATTTCTCTTTGTCTTGGAGGTTGGCCACCAGCTTCTTGACTTCATTGATCACCATGGATTCCGTTGCGAAGGGATAATTGTTGTAGCGATCGTTTAGATCCCTTGGATATTCGAGATCAACCTCCAAGATATACCCTTGCTCATCCTCTTCCCCTAGCTTGCTAAGGTTTGGAAACTTCCGAGGGATCGATCCACTTTAAATTCCCGGTGGGTAGGTAGGGCCCGGCTCATCGCCCATCCGTAGAAATTATTTACGTCCAGGTACATCAAATAGTTGGTCGGATTGCTCGAATCGAAATCTTGCACGTAGGAATTATTCGCCCGAGCATATCTCTGAGACGCCATGTTCAGATCCAAGGTATCCCGTTCTCAACCATGAGCAGTATATCGGGGTCGGTGATAAGCTCTAGCTTGATATCGCGGACCTTGAGCGCAGCATCGTACGCTAACCCTGGTGTCGTGTAGTAGTGCGCCGGATCGAGACCATAGTGCTTCATGCAGCTTTCGCTAAAATTCTCGAAGACGTCGGTGAGCAAGATCACGTCGGTCTCGAGATAGAGATCGTGATAATGGCACATGGCCTTGCATCCAAGGGCATCCCGTCCCTTCTGAGCGTGCGCGTAATCTTTATTACTGATATGCTCACCGGTGAGCCTGCTGTGCAAGGCTTCTTTACGTGTGAGCTGGGTCTCCTGAAGCCTCTCGAACCTATTCATATAATCGTAAGGGTTGCTTCTCTGATTGACGCGGTGAGGATATCGTACCCTTCGCCCATCTCCTTCACCATGAAGGACTTCCTTCACCCTCTGAGAGCAGCCTTGGAGAATCTCGGGTAACCTGGTGCGCGGAACCCCCTTCTTATGAATCATCAGACCGTCGAATACGAGCGCCTCCACCTCGATCCCCTGCTCTGTCAGGTAGTCTAAGGCCGCAATCAGAGCCTTATTTTCCAGGTAGCACATGACGTAATGCACTGTCGTGCCCTAGATATTGTAGTCCCTCCTTCTTTTCTCCTCGGATTGGAAGGCGAGCTTATGCATGTCAGGATTCAGCTTGATCACTTTTCCATGATCTGCTGCAGCCCCCAATATACTCCTGGAGCCAGGCTGGTGCGTCATGCTTGAGTCTTCCCATTGATGATTGCGAGCAGTTAGATTTTGGCGTCATCCCTAGTGATTTCCTTGTTGGCCATCAGGTCCGCGATTAGCTTCTCCCGGTCGCCGATATATGCGACGAGCCCCGTGCTCGCGGTGCCATTTTCATGATAATACTAGGAGATCAGAGTCGGATGCGCATTCTTCTTTTCAATTTCGATCATATGATCTGCGCATAGGGTATGCCGGATGCGGCAGCTGATATTCTGAAGACCAATGTTCTCGCCCGTCCAATACCTCCCGAACCCATGGCGATGGTAATATCGTATAGGGTACTCACCAAGGGCATTGGTTCGGGCCAAGTAATCCTGCAAGAGCGTCAGCTGAGCATCCTTATCCACCTTTACGTTGATATATCTACTCCACAGCTCATAGTCTTCCGGGTGCGTCCCGATATGCTACAGCTTTTCCCGGTCGATCACTTCGCGCAAGGTGATGCTTCGCCCATTCTCCGACTCAAAGTGGCATATCTTGAAGAGCCCCGGATCCATCGGCTTGTCCCCAGATTCTCACCTCATATTAGTGAAAGCATTAGCTGGCGTGGATTCTAACCAGCTTCTGCGGTCTTCCCCCCATGAACTTGAAGCCGTCTGTGAATCGCAGGTCCTGATAGAGCGTCTTCTCTACCCCTCTCTTATCCTTGTTTAAGCCGACCGCAACGCTATTGGTGAATTATATATAGCGCTCCTCCGTATTGGGGATGCAATCGATCTTCCCCTCAGAAGCCCCCAGTGCCTAGATGAAGAGATGGGCATCATAGCCTGCCAGGTTATTAAAGATGACTGGGATGAATTTCGACGCCTGATAGTTCAGATTGCACTCATTGTGCGCAGCCCGGCGGAATCGACACATGAAGTGGCAATGGTCACTTACCCTATCCTCCCCAAGCTCCTGCTCGAAGATGAAGCATTTGGTAGCTTCCAAGAAAGCGATTTTATCTTCCTCCGTCATCACCATTGGCTTGTTGAAATCGTCCTGCTGATATATGTCCCGGATGTCTATTGTCAGTCGATCCACGAAGATATGACCTAAGTCCTCCCCTTCAAGCTGTATGGTGTAGATCACGGGCTCCTTGGCGCAAAACGTCTCATCGAATCACTTGATATGGTAGCAGAATCCCGATTGTGCGTGCTTCTGGAGGATCTTAGTATGAGGTTTGGATGGCTCACCCCCTTATACCTTGTGGATGGTAGTATTGATCATGCGCCCCAGCTGCTGCACGATTCCGTCTACGCCAGCCTTTGTCGGTTCAGACCCCCTTTGGACCTGAAACACTCGAAGTCTGCGTAGACGACGAATGGAAACTTCATCGACCTTATATAGTTTTGGAAGCTGACGTAGTGTCCTTCGCTCGGCATCTCGATTTTCACCACCTTCTTCTGACTGAAATACTCCATGTGCTGGTCAAGTTTGTCTTGCCGAGTGTAGTGGTTCAGACTTCGGCGGCAGAAGTAAGCTTCCCCGTCCTGATCACTTACCTGCGCCGTCAAGAGCCGCGAAAGATTCTTCACCCAGCAGTAGTGCCGCGTCTCATCATAAGCCACCAGCATGAGATCCACGTGCTTTGCCACGGCATCATGCCTTTGTGATATCCTTAAAGGGTATGTCCCTCCCTCCTTCCCGCCATCGAATCCGTATACGTTGACCTTGATCCCCTCGTTAAACTTCTCGAACCTATCAATTACCAGGAGTGAGACTGGAAAGTCGATGCCGTCGAACCTGAGCTCGTCCGCCCTCTTTTCGTACTGCTTTACTCGCTTGGTCTGCTTCTGATCGACCACCTCGTGGTGAAGGACCAAGAGGATCGCCCATTTGAAGCACTGCTGATCCCCATTTTGCACGTTTACTATTGCCTTTTTGAGAGCGAGTTTCTTGGGAAGTGGGATATATGAGCTTCCCCGGAGGGGCTTGTAATCATTCAGTTGAATCTCAAGCTTCTCAACGCACCCGAATGTCCATCCGCTCCCCAACCTGGAAAGGTGCCATGCTCTCAATGACCTTATTTTCCATCCGCGCTATCACTTCGTCCAAATACTAGTATGCCGACTCGGTGATAACCCTCAAGGCCGACCGGAATTTTCGGTTGGCGTAGATATTCTAACCGGTCTCCGGGCTGATCTTTACCATCTACACTTGGAGGATTATCTCCACTTTCAACCCCCTCTTTTCCTCCAGTCCCGCCGAAATCGTGCTTCGATTTTTCTCCAGCTTAGCATGATGAAAGTCTCCACGTCTTGTTGCGTCTTGGGCTTGATAATCACTGTGTCAAATACCCCTCCCAAGGCCTCCCGCTTGTCATCAACCTAGATAAGGTCTGCGGCTTCTTCAGTGCTCTGTTTCACCTTCTCGACCAGCTGATCTTCCTTCAGCCGGGAGATATTGGTGATCCCCTCCGCTTTACAATCGCCTTGAGCTGCTTCCTGGTGAATACTTCCCGACATTTGAATTTCCGGTTGGATGCCGACTCGATGAGCCGCACCAAGTCAAGCTTATTTTTTCTACTATATCCCTTCACGTTCCTCTTTGGCAATTTTCCTAAGTTCCCCAAGGTCTCAGCCACCCTAAACTTCCTTTCGATCGGCTGATCGGCGTCGTCTTGCCGTTTGGTATGCCTCCAGCAAAGTCCATCTTTCCCCGGTTTTCACTTGCAAAGTTGCCCCTCCTTCCTTTTCAGTTGGGTATTGCAGAATTTTGGATTTTCGGGTCATGAAGTTGGTCTGCTATCTTCGCAGACGGAATCTTCGAAGCGATCCATGATAATCTTGGATTGTATTTATACTATCAAAATTTTTAAATCTTTAAAATAATTTTTATGATGAGATGGTGATTTTTCTCGATCACCAAGCTTGAGCATAGTATTACTAATTATAGATTTTGACCGATATTCATACTACTTACTTCCAGTAATTGATTTGAGAAGGTCGGCCTAAATAATTTGGAAAATTTCCCCCTGCATACGTTCGGACCCTGGCGAAAATTATTGAAATCTTAAGAGAAGCATATTTTAGGAAATCTGTATGGTTCTTTCTCCTTTCTTCAGTCTTTGGTGCGAATAAAATGAAAAAAATCTATTTCTTTCCCGAGAATCGGGGGAGATAATTCACTAATAATTAATTACAAATAATTTTTTTCGACAAGGTACTTCCCCATCCGAAAAGACCCTCAATGCCCCAGATGCCTTGCCTCCCAGCACTTTTCAGAATCCCCGACTCGCTTAAGACTCATTGCATCCCTGTGCCTCAAATTTGGGGTCCTATGCAGGATTTCTGCATGGTAAATAGTATTCTGGCAGAATTGTCATTTTCTAACTACTCACAATTATATGGATTTAGCCAATACTCATCTTTTGTAGAAATTCATATCACAAAAGCCAATGGTGATCACTTGGGGGGTAATTGAGATGTCAGGCTTGTTAGTTGATGGTTGCAATCTCTATTTAGTGGCCTCAGTGTTAACTTCAACGAAAAATTGGTGTTACCACCCAACGGTCTTTATCCTTGAAGTTTTTACCTGGAAACGCTTCTCGGTTATGGACCAGCATCCAAAGAATGCCAATCGACTTGTGTCACGTGATATAAAGATATTCCTGTTTTTGTTTTTTTTAAGTAGTAGAGAATGGTAGGAAAATATATTATTAGGTAATCGAAAAGCATCAATTGCCGAAAGCAAGACAGTTAAAATGATGCGAAAGTTACATTTGGATTTATTTGGTGAAAAGAAATATTGATTAAATAGAATAGAACTGAAAAACAGAAGTTTGTCTTTTATTGCAGTGTGGAGTTGGTAAAACAATTCCCCGTGGTAGAGATGTATGCTCTTTATTTTTCTTAGATATGGTGTACTTGTACATGAGATAATATCTCATGTGTACACTTTGTTCAATAACTTTTATCTAAATTTATGTAAATTCTAAAACCTAAGGATTAACCCTCTCCATCGTAGTTTTGTCCTTAGCTATATTTGATTATTCGGATTTCGTTTGGCTTTATGTATTTTAAACATTTTTTTGAAATTATGGATTTCCTTTTTTGGGGTTCTAGTGCGGCTGATGAGGAATTAATTTCCGAAATGGCCATACAGCTCATTAAAATTATTGCAGTTGGAGTTAACATATGTGTTGTGGTCTCATGTTCATTTACTCCATATCCTTTCGTGAAATATGAAAGTAAAACTGAGGACAAGTCAGGATGTGATGGGAGATAACCATGGTATCAAGATCAAAGAGGTTATTCTCTTTGTACGAAAAATTCAACTCAGTCCAGCTATTCGCATCAGACACGCCAAAGCGTTTGAAAAGACCAGTACCAAATACCCCATCAATAGAATATCCAAAAAAATGAAGTCAAAATGGACACCGCTTCTAAAGGAACAGGACAGATAACATGTTCCTGGGACAGCTTCACAAACGATTAGTCATAGGATGCGCGGAAAGTGAAGCGTAAAATAGGAATAAGACAAAAAATTTATTTGATTTCAAAAATGTCAAAATAAACTTCATACCTCGGAACGCAGATGGAAAACAAATACCTAACAAACATTACTACAAATGGATATGTTCGAGTTATATTGGACATATTACCAGTACTGGAAAAATGTTTCAAGATGAAGAAAATACTATTTCCAGAGAGGAGTATGCCTAAGGATACACCTTTTTATTTTGATTTTAAAGGGGGGAAAAGAAAAAAAAGAAAAACTCTTAAATGCATTTAATGTTAAAGATATCTATATAGGTTTAATATTAAGGGTCAAAAGTCCCCAGTGCAGAATTGTTTTTCTTTTTTAAAGAAAAAAAAGCTTACCTGATAGAAACACCCCTTAACACATAATTTGATAACATTGACATTTGAATAAAAGTCTATGAAGTGCCCTTATCTAAGCCCAGTCAGTAAGCTTAAATCAGAAGCTACTGGGTGACATCCATACGAGATATCATTCTCCCTTTATCTCATACAGTCGAGAAGATTCACGCAGTCGGTCCTAGTAGCCGATGCCTTATATCCAAATTCATACCCTTTTTAGTTATGAAAAGTTAACAAAGATAAGATAAAATAGAATAAAATATAATACATTAAATTAATACTTAATTCTCTGTGAAAAACTCGTCTACGCTTCGCTATTTACTACTTATGTTGAAATTAACAATTTACAAAGCATTAAAATGCTTTGAAACAATCCCCATCCGACACATATTCTTGGTGTTTTGTTTCACTCCCTTCCATGGGTTTACTATTGCTTACTTTTGAAAAAAAAATTGCCTACGCCTCGCTAAATTCAATGCATACTACTTATGTTTAAAACACTTTTGCATAGCATGCTTTAGACTCCCATATTAATTTAGAGTTATTTATTACAGTGTGAACAGTTAAATGACAGTCTATGAAGTGCTCTCATTTGAACTTGGTCAGTGAGCTTAAATCTGTCGTGCAGACAATTGCGAGCATCAACATTGACAAACGTTCTCGCCTTCCTCAACGGAGCCTCTCTTCAAGAACTCCCCTCAACGCTTCGCAGAAGCTACTAGGTAACAACAATACAAGATGTTGTCTCCTTTGAGTTACATCAGCCCAAAAGAGTCGCGCACTCTTTTATTGGAATCAAGAGAAAAACTCGCTTTCGTCTCGCCATGATCAATTTTACCTAATTTTTGAGTACCGATATCTCCGTAACGGTTAGAGATTACACTTTAAAAAGATTTTTATCGATTCAACAGCCTCGATTTACCAAGTATGATATATAATATGTCATAATTAACGAAAATAAAAGCGTATACAAAGCATGTTTGATAAAAAAAAATGTTTGCCTACTTACCAATGTGATTATATTTTTTTCATCACAGAGAAAGTTTTGACTACTATTCTTTGCTTACTTAAAACTCTCGTTAAAAATGCTGCTAGATTTCTGCCTACAAAATGTTCACTTTTGCCGTTTGTCCGGGTATTCCTAAAAAAGCAATTTTCTACCGTTAAGTGAGACGCTTGTATGACGTCGCCTACGCGTTTTACATATCAAATACATTCGGTTAGATTAAATACATATGTTTGAACGGAAGGATTAGCGAAAAATACTAGCCTCGAAATGCAATTTCCGGGGCCCGCTGTGCTCGGGAAATATAACAACTCTTGACTCTTATATTTCGCAAATCCCACTCCCAAAAACGATATATCTGTCAAGAAGCCGACAATCAATTCACTTCAAATTTCTTCAAGACAAATAAAAAACACAGCCTTTCGCACTGAAAATCAAGCTTGAAATGGAAGATGTGTATACCGTTGTTGCTATACAATGTTTTAATCATGGTGACGTCTTCAATTTGCCAACTTTTTTTAAAATAATACAAATGCCAAAATTGGATGAATTTTGTACGTGAAGCTTATTTAGCATGTGTAGAGTTAAATTTCCAGTCTCAAAATTTGAAAATAGTGACGTGGCCATTGTACCAGAAAAATTGCGGGAAAATTAGAACTATCTCAAATGGGTCGAAAAAGTAATCTAAATCTGAAATAATGCAAGAAAATCAAAAAAATAAAAAAAGGAACAGGAAAAGAATAACTGTTAGAATTGCATTAAAACGGAAATAATCATAAACGGATAAAATTATACCAACGGGAAAAATAATGATAAAACACAACAAGACAAATGGGTGGAAAATAGCTCCATTGCAACTTCTAACCATGGTCTACGGGGTCAGGGTCTGTCGTTGTTGTAATAGACTGGTTGAGAAGTAAATACTATATAACTGATGCCTGAGTCTGTATATCCATAAGAAGAATATCCATTTGTAAGCTTCAACAATAACAAATTAGACATGTCTGAAAAGCTACTTCAATTCGAAGCTTGAATATATTCATTGTTGAACTTTTAATGTGTGAAGTTTCTTTCTACAAATTCAATGTCAGTGAGTCTCCGCAGATATATTTCGTCTAGTTACCAATGGTAAAATTGAAATTAAACATACTATAAAACTCCTCCTCTGAGTGATATTATCAGGTGAAAAGTCATTTCATTTGGCGACTAAGGACAAAAAATCGCATAATTATAAAGTTCTAGTTCACGTGTATCTAATTTTACAGATAGCACTGTTATGTCTTGTGTTTTGGACCGGAAGGTAATATTCCTTTTTCCTCTCCTCCTCTTCAAAATTTGGGTAGTGGGTATAAAAGTTCAACACATACCCTCAATGAATGCTGATCATGTCTGATAAAGTTTCTTTCGGCATGGATTTGTTTCTGTTCGCTGCCACAAGTGTAGTAAATACTGCTTCTAACAAATAACATTTCTTATCCGTGCGGTCAATATATAAGTCAAGTATACAAAAGTCACATTGATTCCAGCAGACACAATAACAATAACATTTAGATGCATAAAATACATAAATGCAGCTAGCCTTGTCAAGCACAAATTCATAATCAACCTATAGCATCTTGACGGCACAAACAATAGACAAAATAGTGCTTAGCAAGCCACAACCAAAATTGTCAGTATACTTCACACAGGTAAAATTACTTCGACGTTCAGTGTACAAACCATACTTAGTGACCATAGACAACTGTCGTTGATTTTAACATACCCATCTTCAATAAAACGTAAAAACCTTGTAAATGTTAAAGATCTATATACAGTTTTCAGAAAAAAATGGGCGGCACGGCTTGTTCGCCAAACTTTGTTCAATTTATGTTACACAACTTTATAAAATCTCTTTTGAATGTGATACTATGTCTGACAATAGTGCGCTCTATGAATGTTATGAAATTATTGATGCGTTCTGCTATCATCGGCTTCTTTTCCGAGAATCGACTCTTTTCCGAGAATCGACAAACCCCATGAAAATTAAACAATTTTTGAAAATCAAATATATTAATAACGGAATTGATTGGATTGATTTTGCAAGCAGTTTTTGGGACCCAGATATTCAAAAACTTCTACCAGATTATTTTGATAACCAGGATATGCCTATCATTTCCTTATCTTACAAACAACCTACTAGAAGTATTTTTTTTTGTCAATTACTCTTCTTTCACTTTAAGCAGAAATATCCCCAGCAGCTGAGACTGTTCCATGTCATTATACCACTATGACCCTTGTGGACATGTATTAACAAGGAACGTAAACATTATTGAAGATAAAGAAGTAAGACGGTTCTTTTGAAAAGAGCCAAGATATCGCCAACCTTCCAAAAATTAACCTGCAAGCTTCTTTTAATATCATTAAAAACGCAGTCACTAATTAGTGTATAAAGTGTTCCAGTTGCGAAAGTGCAGATAAACACGCACTTAATTTGTTTAATAAAATTATTATCAAAGTCACAACAGTATTAATTTTTAAAAAGATAATTATGATGAGCCACATTCTAAGCTTTCTGTGAACAGAATTAAGTCAAAACTGAGAGATTTTGGCAAAAATAATATGTGCTTGTACCTGTTGACAAAACTTCCAACAACGTCGCTATCATTTGACAGAAACACTATATAGATGTCCAAAAAAAAACCGAATTGGCCAAGTTTTATACTTTCAAACGCGCCAATTGTGACGAACAATCGCCACTGGCTAACCCTCACCCAAATATCTGGGTGCGTAAACTACTGTGAACTGAGTATTGAATCCAAAGTTCAGAGGTCCGACTCAAACTTGTTATTTCTCGCCGACTTTGGAGTGACTTTCCCATTTCCTACGGAAAAGCTTTTAACCACATATGATGGGTCTTGAAGATCTTCCCTCTGCCTAACCCTCACGCAAATATCTGGGTGGGTAAACTCTTGTGAACTGAGTATTGGAGGTCCAAAGTTGAGAGGTCCGACCCAAACTTGTTATTTCTCACCGATTTTTGAGTGACTTTCCCATTTTCCTACGGAAAAGCTTTTAACCACATATGATGGGTCTTGAAGATCTTGCCCTTGGCTAACCCTCACCCAAATATCTGGGTGGGTAAACTCCTGTGAACT
>MJUU01013070.1:77517-109471 GCA_002080025.1 Modiolus philippinarum | reverse complement strand
CATTGTGTTTGAACTAAGGCATAGAAAACAATAAATTTGAAACTAGTGATGATTCAGTTTAAGTTTGGTTCCATTTGGTCCAGTTGTATAAGGGGAGAAGAATTTTTGAAAGTGAGCTACCGATGGACGCCAAGTGATGGCAAAAGCTCACCATGGCATAGCCGGGTTAGCTAAAAAAACTTTCAGAAAAAATGCAGTGTCCTTTTCTTTTTGTACAGGATCTGAAATTTCCACTCTAAACACAAGATTTCAATAAAAAATTCCTTGTGTCATTTAAGTGTCAAAGTCTATGTACAGATTTGTTGTTGTATGTAAAATGTCAGTCAAGTTCTTCGAAGTTATATCATGAACTTATTTCTTCACGAGCAAGCTGTTTTTTATTGTTATATCAATGCCATGTGACAATAAAGATATGAATTCTGGTTTTATTTGAAATTAGTTATCTAATCGATTTCACTGGCCAATCCATACACAGATAAAATTTAATCTCTTTATTTTATATTCTGATTTTAGAGAACCTCGTGATATTTTTTATTTGCCCTTTACCTTTTGAGCCTCTCAGTATTTTCATCTTAGGTATTGGCAAAAGATTAATTGCATAAAGGGCCAATAGAGAAATGAAACTGCTATGCTTTCAATACTTTTTTTTTCATATTCTTACTTATAATAATTAGATACTCAACTGTCACATTTTTTATCTGTCAAATTTTTGGAAGTTACAATGCTTCAAAATGAACGCCTCAACACAGTTTGGTGCGTCTACGTATTTTTGACACAGTATTTCGGAAGCCTTTCTGGTCTTTTTTTATTTTTTACCGGAACAACAATTACTTGCATGCATTAAAGATATATGCACATAAATAGAAGACAGAGAAAAACAGTACTGCATAGATATTTGCACATATATCCAATTAGGAAACATATGTCATAAAAAGAAACCAAACCAATCAATTGCAGCAAATAAGAAGTTTCTCCGAAGTGGTTAGAAGTTGTTTACACGATTTCAACCCATAAATACAAATTGCATTCAACAGAAATCTAACAAATCCTCCTAAAAGATAATGTTCTTTGTCCTATATTGTACTTAGTAACATAAAATGAAAGAAAACACAAGTATCTACAACATGCAACAAAGTTATAATTTCGCGCGAAAGCATTTGACATTGCAACAACACAAATAACACGGTAACAATTATCAATATTGACAGTTGATTGTTAGCTACTGACCCCTGACGTCTGGAAATTAATAGCATGCAGTAATGGGAAAGTTACATGCAAAAATATCATGTTGAAAGATCACGGAGTTCGATAATCATAGAAAATTCTATGGCACGTTTTTGTCTGGTTTTGTGATAATTTTCAACCAGATGAAAATATGCCTCATTCGCCGACGTATGATACAACTTTATGTTGTTAAACTCAATATTAAATCGAAGATATACAAACATATGTCGAGAATTAAATAAAATGAACCCTCAATATATGCCCAAATACACCTAAAACGCTCCTATATATAATGTAATGTACAAGATTCTTATATAAATAGACTAACAAAGGGCAAATACTCATTTAACGATTCATTGGAAAACTTAAGAAATGAAGATAAAGCCGACGTCCTTAATATGTTGAAAATTTTTGGGGATTTAAGCTTTAGTCTCTATCTCAAATCGGACTTAAAATTTAAGCAAAAATTTACCAAATATACAAAATTGACCACTATAGGACACTCACTCCTTTAACTTGACATGCTGAAAATTTTTCCAATTTACGATTCCTTCCACCATAAAGACAAAATGTAGTACTTGACATGCATGTTGTAGATTTTTTCAATTAAAACTTAAATTATATGGATTTTGATATAGATAACAATACAGAATGGGTTCAAATCCAGAGCTTGCTGGATTTTCCGATGCCAACAGGTATAAAAAGATTATTTTCATCAATGTTTGCATTTGGAATCATATATTCTACCTTTGCAGTCCACTTTACCAATATATTATCATTTATATCTCAAATCGTATTTGAAATACAAAACAAAATGTTTATAACTCAAGAAAGTCTGACCCATAAAGCGCAACAACTCCATCACGATTAATAAATTCCACTAACCAGTTCTACGTCAAATGTTGATCAGTCAAATATTTCTAAAATATGAAATAAGTAAATTGCAATTTTTTTCAAGAGGGTTAGAGTTAAAACTAGAACTGTCGCCGAATGGTAGCCAGCTTTGAATATTGTCACTCAAAAAAAAATTATGGCCGTCATCACAATTTGGCGGATGTTACAATGTGTCTTTAGTACAAATGGAGATGGACATGTATCAATAGAACCCGAGTTATTACTGGATTGACAAAAACCAAATTTGACATAATATGGGTGTCATTGGTGAAGCAGGTCATGCCTACCCTTCCAGAGAACCTGATGATACTCCTGTTTTTTAGGGGTTCACACTGTAAGTGCTTTAGCTTTTGTGAGGTTTGTATTATGTTCTCTTTGCTTTGTCTTCATCATTTAAGTTCCCTATCTGTATGTTATGTATTCTGGATTTATGTTTTGGTTTTTGCTTCGGTATTCATTTGAAAATTTAATTATACAGACTACAAACTTACGACATCGATTAAAAAAAAACATAAAGAAATATAGTGATGCTATTTACTTAGATTGATTGATTGAATATTGTTTAACGTCTTCTGAGCAATATTTCAGCTATATCAAGACGAGAACGAGTTTTTGTTAATAAATAATCACTTTGGGTATGGGAAAGGAGATTCTGAATGCTACTGGAAAAGTAGGGTGAAATCGAAAGTGGCAGGGGATTTAGCCTTGTAGCCAATCACCTATGGACCACTCAAAAAAGAGCTTGCTTCAAGGGTTCTTTAACGTGCAGGAAGCGTGGCATTTCTTCCAACACGTGGAACTGAGTTTACATCCCATCCGAAAGATGGGTTGTGTATTTATTCATTCCGCATTAAACCGCATTTAACTACATTAAAACCCAGTTCGTGCTCAAGAGACACATGTTATAACATAATTAGATCAAAAAGTTGATGTTATATAAAATCTGTCACCAGTGTCAACTAGGGGCATGAATTGTCACTTAACATCTTCTATCGATGGCTCTGCATGTAACCAATCTTACTTGATAAAAAAAGAAGGCTTTCCTTTGTGATACAGAAAGTCTTGACAGGCAATCAATTTCATCGCTTTCTTTATCACACATGTAGTAATTGAGAACGGATCACCTTAAAAAGATCCAACATCTGTTTTCTAATATGCTCATCATGATTGGGTTGACCTAATTAAAGGTCTTTAACATTTCAGTGGAAGAACTTTATTGTTTTATTTTTTGCTTTGCTTTCTCATTTAAGATTTTTTTCCTCCCCAGGTTTCTCGCGAAAAGGTACAGCTTTACTCGATGTGACAAATGTTAGTTAAGGCTCTGAAATAACGCCATTTTGGTCCAAACCCTACGGTATACATATTGAGAGTAATCTCACTTGAAAGATTTTTTTAGTAAGATATATATTTTCTTTTTGAAGTAAAAGTCTTTTCATGACACCAAAATAATCGGAAGTTACTTCAGTCAAAAGACATACGTCAATCACTTACCAAAAACAGGAAACAACGGCAGTAGAATACCGAAGGAACAAGGGAAGCGATGACCATGAAAATCGAAAACCAAAGACATGGTTAAAACGGCAACAGAGAAACAAAGACAAAACAAGGACGTGAGACAGCTACAATGTACGAAAATAAAAAGACGATTTTAAGAATTAAGGCATTCATAATGTGAACTCCCATGAAAACCGAGAGTGACATCAGGTGCTCCGGAAGGGTAAACATGTCCTGCTCCGCTAGCGGCACCCGTCACACTATCAATGAGTCGATCCAAGGTTGAGTCAAAACCAGTTATATCAAATCCGTTAAGACGTGATAGCTAGCTGAAAATGAACGTTTTCATTTGGGACACAGACAAGTTATATCTGTCAAAGATGTCATATTGACGGCCATAGAATTTCTGAAGGGATGAAAGTAACAAAAGCTGAACAAATCCCGGACTAAGCAGCTTTTGGGAGTGTTTTTGCTCCATTCAAAAAAATTTCACTGTATAAACTACATGCTCGACAGTAACGAATCAACTGTGAAATATACACTCCATAGGCTCGAGAGGTAGGTATAATGCTGCTAAGAAAGGGAAAGTTCACAATTAGGAAGTTAAAATCATTACGTTTGTCATATAGCTTGGATTTCAAACGGCAATCTTCGTCAATGTATATTAAAAGATCTAAGTACGAAGCTGAAGTAGGTGTACCAGCAGTCTCTTTAAATTCAAGCTCATTGGGATATATCTGGTATAAATATTCTTTGAACTTTGGATTATTAAAAGAAAGTACATCGTCTATGAAGCGGAAGCTGAAATTAAATGTTTTTGTTTTTTTGTTTTTTTTTGTTTTTTTGTGTGTTAGCCCTTGTAAAAACTTGGCCTTATTTGAGAAAAGACAGAGATCAGCTAAAAGTGGCACGCAGTTGGTTCCAATGGGAATCCTGATTGTCTGTTGAAAAACGCGGCCTCCAAATTCGACAAAAATATTATCTAATTAATTGTGTCAGGATTCAAAGTAAATATACTCGTCAGCAAAATCTTGTTTGACAGTGAAAAACACAGCTTTACCTTTCTAATATCAAAATAAAGGGCTAAGCCGAGCGAAGCATGATACGACCGCAGCATGTTGACGACTGAAATTTCAATAAAAGTAGTTTAAAGTGAATGTGGACACAGTAAAGAGCTTGACACAATAATTAGATGGACACAAAAAGAAGCTTGACACAGTTATTAGCTAGGAACAAAATAGGGAAAAATTCAACCCTTTTGATCACTTACTGGTGAAAAAACGTAAGAGCTATGCAAAATATGTACTATCAACTAAAACTTTACATCCATAGAAATTCAAAGAAAAATATTGCTTATTGTAACGCAGAGCGTTACAGATGTCCCCCAAACGAACACTGTTAATGTTTTCCACAGTTTCCATGGCAACAGCAGCATTTATGAGATTTCCAGGACTAAACATTAATTTCTACACATCAGATAACTATCTAGTAAAAAGCATTTCAGATTTTCCCGTCTTTTTCCGTTTTCCATGGCAACGGTCACCATTTTGAAAATTTCAAGACCAAAAATCAATTCTATGCATGTTAGACAACCTTCATGTAAAATTTCATCCAATTCTGAACACATTGAATTTTCCCGCCTTTTTCCGTTTCCATGGCAACGGCTGCCATTTTGAAAATTTCAAGACTAAAAATCAATTCTATGCATTCTAGGCAACCTTCCTATAAAATTTCATCCAATTCGGAGCACTGAATTTTCCCGCCTTTTTTTCATCCAAATTGTAGTATTTCAAATTTTCCCGCCTTTTTTCCGTTTCCATGGCAACAGTCACCATTTTGAAAAAATTTAAGACCAAAAACCAATCCTATGCATGCTAGGCAAACTTCCTGTAAAATTTCATCCAATTCTGAGCACTTTGAATTTTCCCGCCTTTTTTCTGTTTCCATGGCAACGGCCGCCATTTTGAAAATTTTAAGACCAAAAATCAATTCTATGCATTCTAGGCAACCTTCCTGTAAAATTTCGTCCAAATCTGAGCACTTTGAATTTTCCCGCCTTTTTTCCGTTTCCAATGGCAATGGCGGCCATTTTGAAAATTTTGAAAGGTTTCTGCACATCTACTCATGTAGGCCAACATTCCTGTGAAGTTTCATTAAGTTTGGCCCAATAGTTTCTGAGAAACGTGTCGGACAAGAATTGAGCGGAAGAAAGAAGAAGAAAAAAAAATAATAATAAGAAACGGAGTAAACACAATATGTCTCCCAAACTTCGTTTGGGGGACATAAAAATTCCATCGAAATCTGATGAAAAATAAAGTTATGACATATTTAGAAAAATGGCAATTTTGGCCCCTTTAACCCCTTGTAGCTTGGAAACAGTAAGAGCCACGCCAAATCCGTTGCATACCTCTGAAAGCTTAGATCAAGAGGATTCCAAAGAAAAAAATCCCATCAAAATCCGATGAAAAATAAAGATTTGACATATTTAGAAAAATTGCAATGTTGACCCCTTGTAGCTCGGAAACGGTAAGAGCTACACAAAATCCGTTGGCACATTGCTGAAAGCTTAGATCAAGAGGAATCCAAAGAAAAAAATCCCATTGAAATCCGATGAAAAATAAAGATTTGACATATTTAGAAAAAATGCAATGTTGGCCCTTTGACCCCTTGTAGCTCGGAAACGGTAAGAACTACGCCAAATCCGTTGGCATACTGCTGAAAGCTTTAGATCAAGAGGAATCCAAAGAAAAAAATTCCATCAAACTCCGATGAAAAATAAGAATTCTACATAATCTGCAAATTCGCAATTCTGGCACTGTTCGGTCCCTCATAGCTGGGAAAGGAAACAAGTTATCATAATGCCACATTATTTTTTCACAAGGAATCCATTAAAAAACTGCATCAAAATCGGACTTAAAAATTTTTTTTATTTTTTTGGAAATTTGCCCGTGTAGGGTCCCATTTATCTCGTGAGCGGTACATGCTTCGTGAAATCCGTTGGCATACGTCAGATTGGAAATTTCCTCAGGAGCACACTGAAAGAAACCCCATCAAAATCCGATTAATAATAAAGATTCTACAGACAAACATGTGAATACACCCATTTTAACCCTTTTTGGCCCCTTTTTTAAAAACGGGTGGGGCCACAATGATCAAAACTATACCAATCCTTCCTTTTGTACCAAAGAACATTATGTTAAAATTTCATAAGGATTGATCTACTGGAACTAAAGTTATTGACCAAAAACTACAGTGTCTACAGACGACAACGACGACAGCACCATACCAATATACGACCGCAAAAATTTTTGCGGTGGTATAAAAAAAAGAACTGTATATATCCGACTGTTATATTATCAAGGAATTTTTATGTTATAAATTTAAGCTTGTATCGTTTACTATTTAAGAGAAAACCAAATGAAAAATTACCCTAGAATCGAAATAGATTAAACTAGAGGCTCAGACACTGAGCCTGTATTGCTCACCTGACAAAATGCTGAACAGCAGGGTTTTGATGTTCTGCATGGTGGCCATGTTTTTATGTGAATTTCCCATATGGCCAAAATAAACTATGTTCTGAGCTGGCGGCCATGTTTTTATTGGATCGGAACGAAATAAGCAATCTTTGTTAAGGACCTTTAATACATCATTCCTGTAAAGTTTGGTTGAATTTGCTGCAGCGGTTTAAGAGGAGAATAAGAAAATAAGAATTTTCCCATAGAGTCCAATGTTAAACTATGTTCCGTGCTGGCAGCCATGTTTTTTATTGGATCAGAAAGAAATACGCAATCTTTGTTAAGGACATTCAGTTCATCATTCCTGTAAAGTTAGTTGAATTTGCTTCAGCCGTTTCACATGAGAACAAGAGAATGTGAATTTTCCCATAGGGTCCAATGTTAAACCTAAGTTCCACGCTGGCAGCCATGTTTTTTATCGGATCAAAACTAAATGAGCAATCTTTGTTAAGGACCTTTATTACATCATTCCTGTAAAATTTGGTTGAATTTGCTTCAGCGGTTTCTGAAGAGAAGAAGAAAATGTGAATTTTCCCATAGGGTTAATTCTGCGCTGGTGGCCATGTTTTTTTATCGGATCTGAATGAAATCAGCAATCTTTGTTAAGGACCTTTAGTACATCATTCCTGTAAAGTTTGGTTGCATTTGCTTCAGTGGTTTCAGAGGAGAAGAAGGAAATGTGAATTTTCCCATAGGGACCAATGTTAAACCTAAGTTCCGCGCTGGCGGCCATGTTTTTTATCGGATCGGAACGAAATGAGCAATCTTTGTAAAGGACCTTTAGTACATCATTCCTATAAAGTTTGGTCGAATTTGCTTCAGTGGTTTCAGAGGAGAAGATGAAAATGTGAAAAGTTTAACGGACGGACGACGGACGGACGACGGACGCCAAGTGATAGCAATAGCTCACACTGACCCTTTGGGTCAGGTGAGCTTAAAATTGACTAAAAGCAGTATCCCGAGAAAATTGAAAAAAAAAAACATCTGCTAGTATGGCATCACCATACAAAGGTTGTGGCAAAAATAATAAGTTTTATCTTTGACCTTTGTAGAGAAAAACATTGACAAACGTTCTGACGGATGGATGGACGGAATAACGCATTTGATTTTAGGGGAGACGGCCTGGGAAGAAATAAAAAAAAAACCCGGGATAAGAAATTTAATGATACAGAAGGCTAAAACATGACCAGAATGACATATATAAAGAAAAATCCCTGCCTTGTACCAAAAAATATAGTCGGGCTAAAACAACTGTTTGAAAAAATAAAAGAAAACGTTTACATGAGACACGGATGCATCCGCAAGAAATTCTATTCAGCAAACAGGACTGCATAGAAAACTTTAAAAGATTACTAGAAAAGGGGAAGACAGTGTCACACGGTATAACTTATGATACCAAAGCTTCAGACCAAATATCAAGCTGAGAAATCCTTGACCAAAATTTTCAGTATATGGGTTAAACGGGGAAAAAATCAAAGTCATTGGCAAACAGGAAGTATATGAGTGGCGGTTTTGAAAAGACATGACAAAGTACAATTCATCACATAAAAGCTTCAAACCAAATAGCAAATTATTACTATATACACAAGTTGAGAAATCCTTGATGAAAATTTTCAATATATGGCTAAAATGAAAAAAAAAGTCATTGGCAAACAGGAAATAGATGAATGGCGGGTTTGAAAGGGGAGACGTGGTACAACTCGTCATACCAAAGCTTCAGACCAAAAATCAAATCATTACTGCAAACACAAGCCGAGAAATCCTTGATGAAAACTTTAGGACGTACGTACGTACTTTCGGACGGACGGACGGACAAGGGTAAAACATAATGCCAATATAAAAATATCAATGATTAAATGTACCTTCCCAGTCTCCCCATAAAAACTAAATTGTTGCTCCCCATCTCCCCATTTCTTTCCAGAGAGAAATATTACAAGTCAATGAAGATAGCCTTAGGGAAATGGTATAGATACGTCATCAAACAAATATGTCAGAAACGAAATATTGATCGAACCAAACCGCTTACACAACTTTAGCCTATACAAAAAACGTCAAAATATTGTTTTTACCAATGTATCGCCTGTTACGTAATTTTAGACTTATTCACCGGTCATACGTCATTCAAAAAGTGTATGTTTGTCTACCAAAGGCATAAATTAACTTCGAGTTACATAATATTTTAAAAGCTTAGGGCATAAAGATACAGATTTAGAATGTATAATCACTATTGTCTTTTTAAAAATGTGTTCAATGCTATCTTGGAATATAGTGACGTCTTCAACACATCCGTTAACAGCGTCTTAAGTGTTACATTCAACAGTTTTAATTATACTTTGGACAAAAACACATAATTATTTTCTTTCAAGTTGGCCGATAACAGGAAAACGATGGAATAATCTAGTTTACACAAAATGTCGTTCTTTGTAGTTGACTGTATCAAGCAGTAGGATAAAATTTTAATTTCTAAGTCAAGTAGTGGAAGTTTCCGTTTATAAATAAAATGTGCAGAAAGGACAATTACATTTATTGAGCTTGAACTATAGAAGAAATAGAAGGAAATAACGACTGGTGATCTGACAAAACCAGGGGATAATGAGTTTGAATTAAACAGAAAGTGAAGTATTCGCGTTTCAACTGATATGCAGAATCGATTGCAACTGCTCACAATCGGCAATTATGTAAATTTAGACTTTAAATGACAGTCATTGCTTTTTTTGGTGGGATGGGTGCAGCCTGCAAGATCTCTCAGGAGAAATTTATATACTTGATGCCACTGCTGGTGGATCAGAGGTCTCCGAGGGTATTCACCAGCCTAATAGTCAGACTTGTCTGACATGAAAATTTTACTTTGCATTTTATAGAAATTTACTGTTTTCATCAAAATTCTAACCACTTAAAATACTGAGGCTTCATTCCGTGTATGACACTTGGTAGATGTCCTTGGTACTGGATTTGGCCTCTCATTTCGACATTTTTGGTAATGAGTACTTCTTTGTGGAAAACTTTTGGATTATAGCTTTCCATATTATTTTATTCTAATGCTGATGATGAGAGAAGTTACTCCTTGAAACAAGAGTACAGCATAACGAAATTTACTGTTTTTTATGCAACTTCGGTATTTTTTGTATTATTGACTGGCTACTATTAATATAGCAATACCATACACTTGCTTTTGTTCAAATATCCCATAAGAAAGAGATTTTTTGTTCCGGATGTCCTTGTGACGTCATAGGTACATATTTCGTTGAAAGACTATTGAATGGCAACGCAAGACTGACGCTTTAAATTATACCAAAAAATAGTTGTTTTTTAACAACCTGTAATTCAGTAAACATCTACTGAGGTAAAATAAAACGTGATTGTGCTTTTCTTAAATAACGAGTAAAAGACTAAAAATTGGTACATTACAAATGTAAGGATATGGAATAAATGCACATGAGATAAAATCTTTACAATATGTTCTCAAACAAGTATCGGAACAACTCTTTATTTGTTGTTCTTCATCTTGAAGCCGAGATGAGGCCTTCAACAATGAGCTTTGGTCATACCTAATAGTATGTTCAAGACATGTTTAATAAATTGTCATTATTCCTAACGGTCTTTCCCGCTATGGAGGACCTTCCTGATTTTTTATCCTGAACAGTTTCTTTCTAAAAACTGAAAATAGCTTTAACACTTATTACCATTGAAAGGAAATGTTCAAAATTGAATACATCAACTACATTTGTACAACTGTGTTTAGTTATGGAGCTATCTGGCCAAACACCTTGAAACATTTGACTAGACAAATTCTGAAACTGTAAAATATAGGCAATAAGTAAAATGGGAAAGTGTTTGCTATGCTGTACTTGAGATTTATGGCATTTGTCCGGACTCTGTGGTGTACTGCGTGAGAGTTATCTGCTCTGAAATTTGTTTAACTAAAAATACGAAGTTTTGAGACATGTGTTTACATTCAAAAACACAAAGGTCTTATAAAATAAGTAATGCATTTGCTGAAAAAATTTACATGAATGTAAAAATTAAGAAGATACAGAGTTAAAAGCTAAAATATACAAAGACTTAGTGCAAGTATGGACAAAAAATATAGAAAGACTTAAAAAGTAAACAGAATGTACTTTGCATTACAAAAAGTGTAAACATTTGATCAAGTCAGTAACAGAACCAGTTTCCCGATAGATCTGAAAATGTATCCAATCTGGAATAACTATTCAAAGAGTGTGATAAAAATTTTACGTCTTAAGTTTGTATCAATTACCACTGCAGAGAAACGCTGGAGAAAAATATACAGATATTACTACATACACAAGCTGAGAAATCTTGACGAAAAATTTCAATAAACACTGCAATGGTAAAGTTATCGGCGAACAGGAAGTAGATAAGTGACAAACTTGAAAGGTGGAGACACAAGAAAACTAACACACTAAAGCTTCAGGCTGTATATCAAATCATTACTACATACATAAGTTTTGAAATTCTGGCATAAAATTTCAGTTTATGGATAAATCAAATAATAATCAAAATTATCGATAAACAGAAAGTAAATGAGTGACAGACTTAAGAAAGGAGATACAATAAACAACTAACCATGCAAAAGTCTCAAATCAAATATCGAATAAATAATACATTCACAGGCCGACAAATCATTGACGAAATATTTCAATATAAGATTTAACAAGAAGTTCTGTGGTCCGTTGGGCAACAAATGAATGCCCCGCTTCCAAAGTGTAATACCATTCTTTAAACAGTTGTCCAGTCCAAATTTGAAATCGTCCCCATTCATACAAGCCAAGAAAACAGGAAGTGGTAAAACAGCAGTAGTTTAGTTATAGTTAAACATCAAAGAATCGGCAAACAGGAAACATGCACAACAGACCTGTAAATGGCTTACACATTCATACAACTCATTATTATAATGCTACAGTCCAAATTTAAAATCATTCCCACTTATAGTAGCCAAAAAAACTGTGACGTAAAATTCTCATCCATAAAGGGTTATAGTAAAATAAACTGTGACAAATTCTCATCCATAAAGAATTATAGTAAAACTTCAACATATCGGCAAACAGGAAGTGGTAATACAGCATATATCAAAAAAGCTTCCACTTTACAACTCATTATTATGAAGCTACAGACCAAATTTGAAATAATTCCCATACAATTCAAGTAAACTGTGACGAACATTTCTCATCCATAGTGTTTTATAGTAAAACTTCAACATATCGGCAAAAAGGATATAACAACACGGCAGAACCTAAAATAGCTTACAAGTTACAACTCATCATAATCAAGCTTTTGACCGAAAATGAAATCATTCCAACATGAACAAGCTGAGAAAACTGTTACCAAAATTTCTCATCCATTGTGTGTTATAGTAAAACTTCAGTATATCGGCAAACAGGAAGTAGCCAGATGAAACACCCCAAAAATAGCTTAAACGTTACAACTCATCATCATAATCAAGCTTCTGACCAAATTGAAATCATTCCAACATATACAAGATGAGAAAACTGTGACCAAAATTTATCATCAATAGTGAGTTATATTCAAACTTCCAACATATCGGCAAACAGGAAGTAGCAAGATGAAACACCCAAAAATAGCTTAAACGTTACAACTCATCATCATAATCAAGCTTCTGACCAAATTGAAATCATTCCAACATATACAAGATGAGAAAACTGTGAGCAAAATTTATCATCAATAGTGAGTTATATTAAAACTTCCAACATATCGGCATACAGGAAGTAGCAAGATGAAAGACCCGAAAATAGCTTACATGTTACAACTCATCATGGTCAAGCTTCTGACAAAATATGAAATCATTCCAACAAATACAACCTGAGAAAAGTGTGACCAAAACATGTGACGGACGGACGGGCAGACGAACGGACGGACGGACACCGCCGTCACTATATACACTCCGCTTTTTCAAAGCGGGGGTATAAAAATGAAAGTTATTGATAAAAAGAAATTAGAGACCGACAGACTTGAAAAGACACGCTACCATTCAACCATACCAATTATAAAGTTATTACAAAATTTAAAAGATAAGAAACCCTTGACTATAAAATATATGGCTATATAGATGGAAAAAAAATCAAAAGTTATTGGCAAACAGGAAGAAGATGAGTGACGGACTTGAAGAGAGGATAAACAGTACAAACCAGTTATCAAAGGTCCTGACAAAATATCAAATCATAACTACATACACAAGCTGAAAATCTTTCGCGAAAGATGTTCCTGACATACGGACGGACAGAGAGACATACTTACAAGGGTAAAGCAATAAACTCCCTATCCTATGGAGCGGGTGTATGATGATTTTAAATGTCAAAATAATGTTAAGGTGAGTTAGAAGCAAGTAAAGGATATCATTTGAGTCCACTACCATTTCAAGTGCCCCCTACATGTTTGTTTCTAATAAATAGATCACTAATAGTCTGTTATATTTTAAGAAGTTCTTATGATTGAATTTTGATTCTTTTGTTGTTTGCTAAAATGCTGATATCTATATTTTAATTTTCAACAGTGGAAGGTTAAAAGTTCTAAAAATATTTTTTAAACATATTCTATTTACTAATAACATTGTTACATACATTATATGATTAACAGTGACTGAATCAGTACATATTTTCGCAAAAAAAATAATTGTGGTTATAATTTCTTTAGTAGTTGGAAAAACAAGTGATCTGTGAGCCCAAGCTCATTAGAAATACCCCCCTTTCAGCAAAAAATTATTCTATAAAGCTACAAGTGTCAAAATTGACCAAGTCGGAAATCAGGAAGTAGTATTCAGACAGGTCAGAAAACACATCCCACAATATGGCATGACCATACAAAGCTTCTGACAAAATTTCAGCTTTGTATCATTTACCATTAAAGAGAAAACTTCGACGAAAATTCACTCTAAATTGCTACAAGTGGCAAAATTGACCAAGTCGGTAAACAGGAAGTAATATTCTGACAGGTCAGAAAACGCACCCCATAACATGGCCTTACCATGCAAAGCTTCTGACAAAATTTCAGCTTTGTATCATTTAAACATTACTGAAAAAACTTTGACGAAAATTCACTCTATAATGCTACAAGTGTCAAGATTGACCAAGTCGGTAAACAGGAAGTAGTATCCAGACAGGTCAGAAAACGCATCCCACAATATGACATGACCATGTAAAGCTTCTGACAAAATTTCAGCTTTGTATCATTTGCCATTACAGAGCAACCTTTGACGAAAATTCACTCTATAATGCTACAAGTGTCAGAATTGACCAAAGTCGGTATAAAACAGGAAGTAGTATTCTGATTGGTTCAAAAATGCATCCCACAATATGGCATGGTTATACAAAGCTTGTGACAAAAAAGATCCGTACCTTCTACCATTGCCGAGATAAATGCGACGAAAATGTGTTAATTACGGACGGACCCACACTATCACGCACGCACACAGACTGAAAACAGTATACCCCCTATCCCAGGGGGTATAATTACTAAGTTCAAAAATAAATAAATTTGACTCTTTTATTCAAAACTTGTCCAAAATGGGAGATACACATTGACCACATCTTAAATGTGTCTATCAAAACTGTTTCACAAGCATCAGTTACCATGTGTAAGAGTTTCAGATTACAAATTCTTCCGTAAATGTTGGTTTACAGTGTGAGACGACCCATGGAAGATCGATGCACGCGACCTCGTCTCACATGGGTAAATGACCAACCAAAAGTGTTCATTTTTGTGATACAAGAATCGTGACCATGACAAAACGTCATAAAAATACCTGACGTCACAGTTTAAGGTACACTCAAATGGCGACGACGTTACTCGCGCAGTATAGGCTTCCGGATGTTTGTTGTCGTATTTTACGGAAGAAATAGCTACTTACATTCGATCAAAATCAAAGATCGGAGTATCTTTCATTCATGTAAGATATTCTTCGTCTTATTCTCTCGTTTTGTTGCGCTCCACTCGAGAATTTCTTACATTCATAAAAGATACCCCGATCTTTGATCTGCTCTCATGTAAGAACCTATTAAACCACAATAGTCCCGACTTGGTACAGGAATTTCAAAAGAAATGGTCGATTATACCGGTTTAATGGCGCGTTCCCCCCCCCCCTTTCCATTGCGGTAGTGTCTGGTAGCAACTCAAAGCAATTGCTATCGAAAGTTCGTAGATATTAAAACGCATTATCCCCGGTTAGCAATAAATGTCGGCTACTGGTTGGTTGGTAGCCCATTGGTACAAAACTCATGCACCCGTCGCGTTGTTAAGAACGTTGCTAGCGCCAGCAACATGTAATTCCTTTGTGTTAACGTCACATATTTTATGACATTAATAAATTTTATTATATAGATTGCGGTGAAAGATTGAAATTTCTCAGTGAATTAAAAGTGATAATTAACTGTGAAATTATTTTCGATAATTTCACTCTAGGAAGTGACGTCACAATAGACGTTGTCAACGTTGTTGTTAAGTTAACGTCACAGCGGATTAACATAGAAAACGTAGTTCATGAAATAAAATCTTAAATTAAACCGCTATATTTCATGGGAGAAGGTCTATATAATAAAAACAATTACTAATCCGAGATTCTGTTTATCGAAATATTATTTCAACTCATGATCCAAAAACGTTTTAATTCACTCATGAGCTGCGCGCATTTGTGAATTACTGCGTTATTCGATCATTCGTTGAATATTTTGCGATAATCAGAATCTCGGATTAGTTATAGTATAAATATCTTGCGCTCAAACATAAATAACCTTAAGAAATCAGTAAACCGAAACCAAATCGCCTTGAAAAGGCAATGTCTGAGGTTGGTACCTAAGGTACCATCCTTGACTTGGTAAATGGGGCATTTTCTGCATTTATATCATATCATTTTAAATGCAAAACGCAAATGACGTAGAAATTAAGTACAGATTCACGTCCATTCATTTGCTTTTTGGTGGTATAAAAGGCCAAGCCAGGGATAAATCCGTTACCTAAGTTTCTAACCGTGGCTGATTGAGATTGTACCACCCTTCAGCACAACTGTACAGGCTGCACAGAAGTGCTTCAGGGTGGTACAATCTCAATGCCCACGGGTATAAACGTAGGTTACTGATAATGTTCACCCCACTATTAATTAATTCAATATGTCTCCCTTAGGTGAAGGAGAGACATATTTATAGGATTTGGCTATTTTTTTTTATCTTTATCTTGAAGAAACTCTTTGATGAATTCGATGTGGAGAAACAGATTGGCAAAACAGGTTCACAGTTTGTGGTTTGTGCCCATTGAAATTCTGCGAGGCTGCTGAAAAACAAGTCCTCCAAATTGGACAACCATATATTTCCGGCATCAATTCTTCCTCTGCATACAAATTGTATTTTTTTCTATGGTTCGGAATCGTATTTTACAAGACTTAGTAAGCTTGCACTCTACCTATAACAAATGTTGTTGTTTCTTTATCTACCTTTTTATCAATTAAAGATACATTTGAAGAAAAGTTTTCTGTCACAGATTAATTTTGTAGTATGGGTTGCAGTTGAAAGATGTTGAAGGCACAAAAGAGGACATGTACTGTTTGTTTATGTGATAAACACTCTCATTTCAGCAATCTTTGCTGGAGACATTTTTGTTACCATTTGTGATGGTTTGGTTGTATCATTTTTATTTAACAATACGCCAGGTTAACATTTTCTAATCGAGTTTGCCCAAAAGGACAAAATATTGTCACATCTCCGGTTCAATTCTTAGTTATGCATAGGGTTTTACCATGATTTTATGTCTATTCCTAAGACAAAAACTTACCTTAACGAGTACGGGGATATATATTCCTTATTGGCGTTGATGCAAACTGCTAACTGCAACTTCAACAACGATGTCACTGCATAAATAACTCCATTTAAGTTTCTGAAGAACATTATACATATTTGTATTCTGTTAAAAACATAGAAAAGACACTACAGTTACAGTCGTCTTTTTATTTCCGTGCATTGTAGTTGTCTCACGTCCTTGTTTTGCCTTTGTTTTTATCTGCTGCCGATTTTGCCATGTCTTTGGACTTCGATTTCCGTGGTCATCGCTTCCCTTGTTCCTTCGGTATTATACTACATCTGTTACACCTATCTAACACCCTTTTCAGTGGCTGTCCGTACCACGAAATTAAAAATGTTTACTCGTATATCTATTGGAGTAAGACAAGGTCCCGTATGAGGAATGAATACGGACATTTTTGTGACAAAAAAAAAATTTTTTAATTTAAAAAAAATTTAAAAAAAAACACTTTCATGATCTCTGATTATAATGCCTAAACTGTAACTCGTCCGTTTCAGACACACATGAATCAATGACAGTAGAATACCGAAGGAACAAGGGATGTTATAATTACAAAAATCTTAGTCTCGAGACAGCAAAATCAAAACAGCAGGAAAAAAAACAAGTCACAACAAGGATATGAGACAACATAAACGAATCTCATATCAATAACAGAAAAACATCTCACCCTTCTGTTTCTTTTTCTCAATATTTCAATGCTGTTTTCCAGTGTGCTTAATACATTGTATTACGATTACTACATTTACAACATTTTATATTTGGCAAAAACTTCTAAAACCTTACTTAATTCTGTACAGTACCACTTGTTTGAAATCTCATTCTATGGATCTCTCCATTTTTTTAAGTGGCATCAGCGCTCCTACATCATTTTAAAATACGGTATATCCTACTCGAGCAATTTCATGTCATTCGGGGTCTCGTTTACACCTTCTAAGAAGCAGGAAATGAGTTCTCTACCGTTGAATTTGATTGCATCCATGACTTTTATTTGGTCCGTGTTGTTCATCTTTGTATGTGTGTGTGTTTTTGTGTCTTCATTTTTCTTTTCTGTGCCGTACTCATGATATGTTTTTGTTTCTTTGTTTTCAAATATTGCCATTGTCCTTTAATTATTCGTTTTAGACTAGCGTTTCGGTTCTCACTTACCTTTTCAACGATTAAAGGGTAATGGATTGTAGCTAGAGATAAAACAGAGAAAAGCTTGACGAAAATTACCCTAGAAAGTGAAGATGTCGGAAAACGGAAGTAGTATCCCGACAGGTCTGGAAATGAATAGAGATTCATTTATTCATATTTCACTGACCTTAAACTTACAATTCTTGAGTAACTGATCTTCTGATATTAAAATTCAATATGGTAACTAAACCGTGAAACTGAAGTAAAGTCATAAGCCATATTGAAGTAAAGGTCATAAGCCATAGGGCAGACAGTCATTTAATAAAAAGATTATAGTTAACACCTGAAAAGGCCGAAAACCACAATTTGAGGCCACAATCCACAAGAGAACCGCGCGAGAAAAACACAAATGAAAGATATAAGACAAACGTGAACGATAGGACCTCGGGATAGCCAGATGTATCGGCACAAGCATAAGCATAGAAACTCTATTTACAACAAAAACAGCAAAATACTTGAGGCATACTATCATTGCCGCAAATTCTATGTTCCTAAATCAAAGGGCTCCTAAATTACATAATTTAAGGTGAGGTTTCGCTGCCACTACCGCTGTCCTATTCTGCAGTCATGCCTGGCTTTTGTGAATTTTGTCACAGGCGTTACAAATGTTTAAACACCATTAAATTTATCTTTGGACTTCTGTTATTGTCCTGTTCATTCGCAGCAATCAATGTGTTTTTCTCAAAATTTCAAATTTCTTATAGAAAATAAGATTTCGATTACCATCTGGATTGCTGCCTGGCAATTACCCTTAAACAATTGTTTAGAAGTGCCCTTCTCTCTACAATGGCCAAAATCTGAACAGACGTTTAATGTACGTCTATTATATACTGTCTACTTTCTATGTTTGCTTTCACGCATGTAATCCTCACACCAATGATATAACTTATATTTTCTATTTTTATTTTGCTTTGATAAAATTAAGTAGCCCTCCATAGACTTTTGCCTATTATTTATATGGAAATATTAATTATATAATCAGAAATATTGATATGATCTCATATTCGACACGTTAACCCTACCATTAAGTAAATTAATCCACACGGAAAGGAATATATTGTTGCTAAGTAGTGTAGAAGGATTTCATTGGAAATAGATTAGCTATAAGTATTGCAATAACTGTGTCTTGCTATAATAGACTCTAACAGCAGACATAATGGTTCTAACATTGACCATAAACCTCTTGAAGCTGTTGGACTTAGTCTAAGAAGGTGTTAAAAGCATTGAATATTTATCACAAAGAAATCAACAAGATCCACATACCTATTATAAAAAAGCTTTCAAAGGCGGAAATCAATGCTTAAAATAGGTTAAATGCTAGTCATTTCCTTTTTATGACCTAATACAAGACATAATTCTTACTGTAATTGCAGTACCAAGACTTTTTCTTCCATAGGGTCAGGAAAAAATGAACATGACACAAATCTAAGATTTTATGGTAAGCAAAAAATGGAACATCGCTTTAAATGCATGTGTTAAAAATTAGGTTGAAGTGGATGCTTTGAACAATCAACTATACCAACCTCCAAAAGAAAATTCAAAACACCCATTTCCATGACATTTTTCTTTAAAATATCAGCAAATACAGAATGTATATGTTCGATTAGAATATAAATCATTACAAGTAAGAAATAGTCCCATATGTAAACATCATTATACTACTGCAAACTGACGTCAGTAATAGCCCCTCCATCATTTTTATTAGAATGAAAAAAAACATTTAAGAGGTAAAACCATGTACCTCTTCTTTCGTCCGATAATAACGTATAATACATAATGAAATTGCTAAAAGGACGCTCAAGTTACCCCTAGATCGTGGAAAAATCAGAAAGATTAAAAAACAAGGCATATGCTGCTGATGAGGAATAAATTTCCAAAATCGCCATACAGCTCATCAAAATTATTGCAGTTGGATTTAACATATGTGTTATGGTCTAATGTTCATTTACTCAATATCCTTTCGTAAAATATATGCAAATCCCAGCATGATACTACCGAAGAAAATTGAACAGTGGTGCATTAAAACAAATTATGACACAAGTGATGACCCTAAAAGATGTCTCGCCCGTCCCTGCTGGCCTCTATATTGATGTGAAATCTAAGTGAACTAATCAGAAAAGTGAACATGCTCACTAGACTGTGAAATTGAGGTCAAGGACAAAAGGCACCTGCCACACTGACATGTACTACCCAAGACCAACCTACAAACCACATATTATCAACCTACCACTTCTAATTATTCAGAAATGGACTTAAGCAGAACAAGAGTGGACCCTAATAGATGTCTCGCCCGTCCCTGTTTGTCGCTAAAACAGTCATGTACTACTCAAGAGCAACCTACAAGCCAAATATTATTACCATACCACTTACAGTAATTAAGAAACTATTCTCATTAGAAACAACCAACTTTGTTTACTAGACCATGAAATTGAGGTCAAGATCAAAAGCCATATGGCAGACTGACATGTACCAACCAAACCGAGCCATATACCAAATGTCATTGACCTACAGCTTGTAGTTATTGAGAAACAGACTTAAGCAAAAAAACTTAACCTGGTCACTGGACCATTAAATTGAGGTCAAGGTCAAAAGCAATTTTGCAGACTGACATATACTAACCAAGACCAAGCTATATACCAAATATCATTGACCTATGCCTTGTAGTTAATGAGAAACAGACTTAAGCAAAAAAACTTAACCTGGTCACTGGACCGTGAAATTGAGGTCAAGGTCAAAAGCCATATGGCAGACTAACATGTACTTACCAAGACAAAGCTATATAACAAATATCATTGACCTAGGGCTTGTAGTTATTGAGAAATAGACTTAAGCAAAAAAACTTAACCTAGTCACTGTACCGTGATATTGAGGTCAAGGTCAAAAGCCATATGGCAGACTGATATGTACTAACCAAGACCAAGCTATATACTAAATATCATTGACCTATGGCTTGTAGTTATAGAGAAACGGACTTAAGCAAAAAAACTTAACCTGGTCACTGGACCGTGAAATTTAGGTCAAGGTCAAAAGCCATAAGGCAGACTGACATGTACTAACCAAGACCAAGCTATATACAAAATATCATTGACCTATGGATTGTAGTTATTGAGAAACAGACTTAAGCAAAAAAACTTAACCTGGTCACTAGACCGTGAAATTGAGGTCAAGGTCAAAAGCCATATGGCAGACTGACATGTACTAAACAAGACCAAGCTATATACCACATATCATTGACCTATGGCTTGTAGTTATTGAGAAACAGACTTCAGCAAAAAAACTTAACCTGGTCAATGGACCGTAAAATTGGGGTCAAGGTCAAAAGCCATATGGCAGACTGACATGTACTATCCAAGACCAAGCTATATACCAAATATCATTGACTTCTAGCTTGTAGTTATTGAGAAATGGACTTAAGCAAAAAAACTTAACCTGGTCACTGGACCGCGAAATATAGGTCAAGGTCACATGATTTTGGGTCCGACAGATAAGGTTCGCCATAAGCTACCTATGGACCAAAAATAAAGTTCCTACATCAAAGGCTTCTATATAATAACTTGAGTTTACGCCGTCGCCGCCGCCGTCATACTTTGCACGCCTATGTCTCGCTTTCCGCGACTTTTGTCGCGGGCGAGACAAAAATTTAACGTGGCCACTAGACCGTGAAATTGAAGTCAAGGACAACAGTCACCTACCAGACTGACATGTACTACCCTACCAAATATTATCAACCTACCACTCCTAGTTATTGAGAAATGGACTTAAGCAGAAAAACTTAACGTGGCCACTAGACCGTGAAATTGAAGTCAAGGGCAAAAGTCACCTGCCAGACTGACATGTACTACCCAAGACCAACCTACATACCAAATATTATCAACCTACCACTTCTAGTTATTGAGAAATGGACGTAAGCAGAAAAACTTAACGTGGCCACTAGACCATGAAATTGAGGTCAAGGTCACATGACGTTATGTCCGTCAGGTAGCACTCGATTAGTACTAGCATTGGACCAAATATGATGTTCCTGCATCAAAGAGTTTTCAAAATATCATGTATTTAGTAAAAGTTAATGCCGTTGCCGTCGTCATACTTTGCACGCCTATGTCTCGCTTTCCGCGACTTTCGTCGCGGGCGAGACAATAATATCTGTGGACATATTGAAGGTAAACCTTTTTATTCCTATCCTGTTGAAAATTTAAAGAAACAGTTTTTTTCAAGAAGAATTCAAACACACAAATCCCATTTAAATATGTTGAACAAATCGTAAGTACTTTATAAAAACAAGATTAGAACAGTTTCTCAACTACACCTTGACAAAAATAAGCAGAAGCATTGCAGCCAAAAAAAGAAAATCTAATAGGCTAATGTTAATCAGGACTATGAGGTATGAACATAGCTCATTGTTGAAGACTCCATGGTGACTTCATGATGAAGAAAAACAATAATAACCGGTTTAATCAAGTATTTGTAGAGACTCATGTGAATTTACTCCATATCCTTTCAATGTTAATTCAAGAATATAGGAGAGAAAAAAAACACTTTTTTTGTGCAAACGGGCATGTCTACTTTAAGTAGCAGCGATGCTTTTTATTTTACCTTTCAAATTGCATATCCCAAATTAATTGTTCTGTGTCCCCTTTTCATAATAATCTCTGTCCCTTGTATAACTTACTTAGCAGATGGCACAATGTTCAGCAAACTCTTCATTGTGAAGTCGTAGTCTGTGACACCTAGTTGTACCATATCAGCAACTGCCGTGCAGCAAGCCAACGCCAAAACACTGTTACTGTCTGTACATTTATTCAGCAACAACTGTAGCTCTTCAATCTGTAATATACAATCATATAATAAACCGGAAGATGGAAATGCAAGAGATGACATATATCCTCAACTGATCGCAAGAACATTTGACTCCACAAACGACAACACTTGATGGACAAATACTGATGACCAACATAAAAGTCAAATGCATAAGAATCAAAAATGACTTCTGGCTGCTAATTATTGGCCACCACAGCTAAATGAAAGAGACAAACATAGAACAGCAGCATCACATATTCCGGTCTAACTGAAATGTCAAATTTGTAATATTCCAGTGACTTAGCAATGTTATGAAACTAATGCTTGAAGGACTAGCTGACATAATGTTTGTCATTTTGTATTTGGAAAGACTTTCGATGACAATATCAAGAATTTACTTAAAGTATTTGCAAATTTTCAAAAATTAATGTAGAAAAGATAACAAGAAACACCTACAATGGCCGAAAACCACAATCACCTTTCAAAAGTACAATTCAAAGCTCAAGCAAAAGAAATGAAGTACTTCGAAAAGGTATTTATTGCATTAGGTATACGAGTGAGTTCAGATAATGTGAAAGATCAAATGAAAGAGTATGAGTCCTCAAAGCAGGAGCGAAGTTGCATCATTCAAATAATTGATGCATTACCAAAGGGAATCTATCATTAAGTATCCCGACTTGCATTACAACTTCACTGGATAACAAATTAATGAAGAAAAGATAACAGGAAACACTTACAATGGCTGAACATTACAATCACATGCCACAATCCACCAGGGAGCAACAAGAGACTCTCAAGAGCCTGTATCGCTCACCTGGACCATGGCTGACATAGATAAAAGGCATTTCCAATAGGAAAAACAAAACATAAAATTTAGCAGAATACTTTTTTTCTAAAATTAAAGTATTCTTGTTTGGTTTCAATGGCAACCGAAAGATCCACCATCCATTACAACCCATAACAGAACACCATTCAAAAATTATTTGGGCAAGGGTTCCCATTATAACCAAGGTAATACATATTACTGAAATTAAAACATTCAGACCACAATTCAAAAAAAAAATTTTTGGAAGGGACCATCTAAGGACCATTGTGGCTTAGTTTAGTTTTAATTTGACTAGTAGTCTCTGAGAAGACGATCATTGAATGTATTTTCCATAGGGCCCAATTTTAAACCTATGTTCCCCGCTGGCGGCCATCTTGGATGAGGAACCGACCTGCCAGATACCTTTTTTGGAAGGGACCATATAAGGACCATTGTGACTAAGTTTGGTTAAAATTGGACAGGTAGTTTCTGAGAAGAAGATCTTTGAATGTCTTTTCCATAGGGTCCAATATTAAAATTATGTTCCCCGCTGGCGGCCATCTTGGATGAGGTACCGACCTACCGGATATCCTTTTTGGAAAAGACCATCTAAGGACCATTGTGACTTAGTTTGGATATAATTGGACTTGTAATTTCTGAGTTCTTTTCCATAGGGTCCAATGTTAAAACTATGTTCCCCGCTGGCGGCCATCCGTTGGATGAGGTACGGACCTGCCGGATATAATTTGTAAAGGGGACCACCCAAGGACTATTGTGACCAAGTTTGGTTCCAATTGGCCCAGTGGTTTCAGAGGAGAAGATCTTTGAATGAAAAGTTAACGACAGACGGATGGACGGACGGACGGACGACGGACGGACGACGGACGCCAATTGATGGCCAAAGCTCACCCTGGCATAGCCAGATGAGCTAATAAAATGACAAAAGACAAAGACAACGATAGGAACAGCTAGCGGTAAGGTTAAACCGGTTAATTGGTACCCAAATCTGCCCTTTCTCTATCCCGTTTCCCTATAGTATAATAAACCTTAAACGATAAATTATCGAACATGGCTCCTCACTTTCAACAACACTGAAGGATAAATGGCACGATGGATAGAGGAAATAAACCATTGAAATATGCTTATTCAGAATAGTCCATAAAAATGTCACTGTGATATTGATAGCCTGTCTATGATGTCAAGTCCAATTAACAACATGATCAAAATACCTGGCGTCAGTTCACTTCCATCGTTTGAGATTAATATTGACGATGTTCAATAAATACCTGTTTGAGCTGACTGTCAGGAACAGCAACTAACTTAGAAGTTTTGTGCGAAATAGACCAACAATTAACACACAGTACAACACTATTTATGAATCAAAGTACTGAAGTACTGTTTAGCGCAGAAGCAGTTAGCATAGGTCTCCCTCATGCAAAGCTCTGTCCTTAGCTGATTTTGGCTTTACATTTAGATCATATTGGTTATTTGTTCTCTATCAGTTTTTAAACATCTTTTGGGTTTTTGGTCTTCCAAACGTTTAGATTTTATCTGCACNAAAAAGTCATAACTACAGCTATAGGATTGTGTTTTGCAATACTATCGAAGAACGCTAACTGTTCCCATGCAAGTTATGACACTTTTTCACAACATTCAATTTTTAGGCATATGGGGAAAATCACAAACATTGTTTTTTGTCAATACTTTGTCATGTAGTAGGGTATGTCTACTGATGGTAACCCATTCCTCCGAATCTGTTGTACACGTAACAAGAAGGCGAAGTCAAAATTCAAGCAAAAAGACAGATATGAGCAGTTACATTCTCTGGCATCCCATTAGTACGAGTTTAAATATGTACATATTGGGTCAAACATCAAAGCCAGACAACTAGCAAGTTCTCTGATGGTCGCCAACCAGTTTATCAAATAGTTTATCAAAACCTAGGAGCCAAAATATGGGTTAGATATGCTGCATCAACTACTCAAGACTGAGCTACAAAATGGCCTTTATTCCTCAAACAATCCGGTATTTTATCTACACAAAGTAACAGAACTAATGGACAACGAAATTCGCAGATTCACTTACCTAGGAGAGATCGGGTATATCATGTCGGAGACGCCGCTTATAGACTGGAAACCACAGCAAAACATGCACAATCCAAAGAAATTAGAGACCATCGGAAATTTTTTAATCAAAATTTTGTAAAGGGGGTTTATTGACACATAGAGCATGAAAGAATACCACACGGCTCTATTTATTTAAAATGGGGTCCACAGTAGAAGAGAACAGCTTTGCAGACAGACATCTCTCCAAGAAGAGGACAACTTCGATTCTCCTCTGTTTTCGGGAGACTATATATAAATTAGAATTTTCGGTGTATGAACAACATTAGATACTCAGATGTCTCGACCGCATACTTCATAAGGTCTGACGCCCAGACATCCTTCATCGGATATACCGAAGTCCCAGTCTCATATATTAGATAGTCCAATGCACTGATATCATAATTGGACATCAATACACATCCCAACAGCACAAAGAAATTCAGATATAAGATTGAGGAACCATGAAGAACCAGACGAACCAATAATACAAGGTATGACACAAATATAGATGAAAAGCGAAAAAGAGATATCTGAAGAATTTACATCCTAAGAATGGTATCTCCAATCTGTATACAATTGAACATGTCATTTTCTATATTTTTATATAATATAAACGAGCAATTTTAATTAACGGGTGAACAAATGAAAAGATGCGATAAATAAATGTATATGGGGACAAACTCCCTACAAGTACATTAAAATGAAACAGCGCTTTTGTTGTTATTCTTCAACCTGAGGTCATCCTGAAGAAATCTACAAAAAGTAAGTGCAAGCCTTAAGTACTGGCTGAAGACTAATTCATTTGCATGATGGGTCTGTGTCTCTTATGGTCGTCAACAACATAACAAAAATCGGGCAACGCATTCTATTAAGATGACCTTGAGCCATATTATGACTTTGTGAACCAAATAATTTCCAAGAAAGAATATGGAGATTCCCAAGAGTTAAAAAAAAATCAGTTCCCTGCTCTGTCTGCCAGAAATGCTTCCCTTATGAGTGCAGCCATATCCTGTTTGACCTGCACCGATTGTACTCCATTCCTTTAAGAAGCGACTGGACTTACAAAACACAATTTACACAGATAGGTACACATAATTAGATACTACAAAGTTGATGAACTTTCACAATTCTTATCAAAAGTTATCTTGGTTCATATGAATTCTTTTTAAAAAGTTTGCTACAACGTTGTAAGTTATTGAAGAAATATAGTATCTTGGATTATTTCCTGCAACCAAAAACATTCGACGTGTAAAATAAAAAAAATCACCTTCCCTTCCATTAACTGCGTAGGAACAAACATAAAGGTTTTGAGGTGTTCATTCTCTTAAAACAAAAGAAGCTCCATTAATTTGAAATCTATAACAAATTTTTAAACAATCAGTCGCTTATTAATTTACAATAAAGAAATATCCCCAAACTATTTGTTCACCCACAGTTCCCTTCCGATACACGAGATGGAGCCATTTGTTTGAACCCTGAATAAGACCTGAAGCTTTCCTGGCTTTCTGAGAATTTTTAATTAAGCTTTTTCCTCTTGTAGCTTTGTTGTAAATTCGGTCTCAAAGTCATTAATTTTGAAGAAAATAAACGCAAAAGAAACATAATTGCTCAGTCATTTATACTATTTTTGAAAACATATATGATGTTTATATTCTGAATATTGAGCACATCAATAATACCTGTGGCGTAGAATCATTAATAGTTCCATATTTTTCTTTCTTTCTGGTGATGTCTAATTTCAGTTTACGAATCACCTGAAAAAAATAAATAATCATCAATTAGCAAACTGCAAAAGCAAGGGGTGGAACCTAATTGGTTGTTGCATGTCACAGAATGGTTAGAATAAAACACATAATACCACAGTTGAAGTTGATTAGAGTTATACAGATGTTCATTAACAATTCTGATTTATTCAAAGCATACGTCAGAGAGATTAATGCTCTTTATATATTTCAGTTATGGTGTACTTGTTCTTGAGAGAATAGCTAATATGGATACACAATAAGAGTTTCAAAATTTTGCATATTTTGCAATTCCAAAAGATATTCCCACCATTCTGTTTATAGTTCCCTCGTCTCACTATTTTATTATGGCAAGTTTTCTTGCAATGGGTTTTGTTTATGTGTTGTGATTGTCTTCTACGAGTCTTTTCGTCATTTCGTTCTAATTAGCTATGTAGCAATTTGCATTTATAGGGCCAAATACTGTACTATGTTACTATGTAGGAGAAAATCGTGGTTCTGGTAAGGATTTATAACCAAGCATAATTTTTCTAGGGTGCGATGAAAGGACCACTGTGGCCTAGTTGCTTCCAAATTTACCAAGTGGTTTCTTTTAAATGATTTCTAAAAATGTTCAAAAGTTAAGACGAGACCATGGAGACAATCTTGAAAATGTAAAGATAAGCCAAACATAATTTTTGAAAACAACGATACAAGATACAAGGACCATTTTGACAAATCGTAAATGTTTCTGTTATCTTCGGATATCTTCCTGATATTTTATAAACGGGAACAAACAAGGACTATTTTGGCCAAATTTAAATCAGGATGATTTATTAATTCAGAGCAGATCTTTGAATGAAAGCAAACGACAGACAAAAGACACACGACACAAACTGAAAGTAATAGCTCAGCATGGTATAATAGCCAGCCGATAACGTTAAGTTAAGTAAAAATTATTCTAATTAATATGGAAGTTTTGCTGAAATTCAAGCTTGACTTTATCCTAAGCCAGAGATGTATAATCACTTTTAACTTTAAAATGTCATCATTACTGAAACGATAGATTCTTTCAAAATACGGTCTATTATTTTGTTTTAATTATATGTGGGATAGTAAGATTTTGTTGACTTTTTTTTCTATTATTGCAAGTGAGCGGCAAGATTTTATTTAATGTCAATTAAAATAACCTAAATTGACTAAACGTCAGGAAGAGATATACTTTTGTCTTTTATTACATGACTTCAGCCCTTGGCTTAAAAAAGCCATTCTAATACAATAAAACCGCTCTTTCTGGCTGGATGATATCAACACCTGTCACTGAATTGACATTTTTAAACTTCTTACAAGCACTAATATTAAGCAACCACCAATATGCACTGCAAAATTTGCTCACTGCCCTCACAAGTACTAATACTTTAACTTTCTTGGATTTATTCAAGTTTCTGACGTAATAAATTTTATGATCATTTTTAAACCAAAGATATTTTTATTCTTAATATTTATCTTTTCAGGAGTATCTAACCTGCGTGGTGCAAGTTTCAGCCGGGGCATGATACAATTACATAAACTGTGTGTTGAATGCATACTTTGGATCCAAGAAAACGAGTTGAACCCCACCGCAATTTTTGCGCCTGTCCCAAGTCAGGAATATGTTGGTCATTGGCTTGTCCTTGTCCTTGTATAAAAATTTTAGTTTCTTGATATTTGGGTTATTGGATGTGGTTTATTTCCATTGATTTATTCACTTTTTTACCTTTTTGGGGCCATTTAGTGCTTGCTATATGGTGTGAGGTTCCTCACTGTGTTGAAGACCGTAAGGTGACTCCTAGATGCTTTGTTTTGTGTCGTTTTAACCAGTATATGGGATGTTGTCTCATTGAAATTTACCCCATTTCCTTTCTTTTTCATATTGCGTACTTTGGCGGAACACCTAGGCCAATGTAACAAGAAGAAATATTGAAGACTTAAGTCAAAAGTTTTCTGCAAATATTTTTTTTAGAATGTCATATTTTTAACAGGGCAAAACGAATATTTTTATCATAACTGCATAAAAAATGGCTTAACTAGATACGATAACGTAACACTCATTTCACTGTCGTTCTCGTGATACGAAACATTTAGTGTACTGTCGTTCACGTAACGCCGAGCCCACTGTCGCTTCCTCACGAAAACTCACGAAAACGAAGTGAACGTCGTATCTATGCCTTAGCATTCAACACTTCATGTCAAAATCATCTTCGAAACGACATGCTGTCAACAAGCACAAGTACTTTGGTTCTGGATATTTTTTTTCTCTTTTTTTTATTATTAAATGACGTAAATGAAATAACGACAGTTTACAATTAAATCACGTAAATGAACTCGTCTGAAATGCCTCGATGTGAAATAACGACTTTTAAACTGTCGTTATTTCACATCGAGGCATGTAAGACGAGTTTATTTATGTCATTTGATTAATAAAAGAAGAAGAAAGTATCGATCCACCAATTCAATCAAGATCTATTGAATCTAAAGATAGACTTTGTATTCTTGCACCTTTAAAACTATTCGAGGGAATTTGATGAATGATACACCCATTTAAACATTGATGTATTAGGTTTATTTCAATACCAAGGTCAATTGAGCAGGTGTAATTTTAGATCACTTAAAGGAGGGGAATCCCCAGTAACTATTTTTGCGCAATGTTGTGAGGTAGGTATTTATAGGTGGCTTTCCCCGACACACCGGGATTGATATAATCAGATAAAATGAAAAAGAAAGGAAATGGGGTATATGTCAAGGAGACAACATGAAGAGCAGGTATGTGCCTTTCATGACAAGTATGGTCCTGGGAAGGTTAAACTTAAGATGAATTGTCCAGGGAGGTTTGAAAATTCAAAATTTTAGTTGAAAATGTTAAAGAAATGAATTGGTGGTTTCACACCAGAAACAAATATCCTGAACCCAAGTGCCTGTGAATTTTCCATGAATGCGAAGTGAAGCCATTTTGATAGGCCAAATAAAAAACCAGAGATGTATAAATAATACAGTAGTTTAGCATATTCAAATTAAGGGCAAGGCCGAGCGCAGCATGATACGACCGCAGCATGTCGACCACTGAGATTTGAACAAGTGTAAACTAAAATGAATGTGGACACAGTAATTTGCTGGACACAATAAGGGCCTTGACACATAAATTAACTGGACACGAACTAGTGAAAATAAAATTAGCCCTTTTAATCCCTTATTATTAGGATATTGTAAGAGCTAAGAAATTTAATGAAAAATGAAGATTTCACATATTTTGAAATATTGTAATTTGGCCCCCTTGACCCTTAATAGCTTTGAAACCAAAGAGCAACGCAAAGTATACTGCCATATCATTGAAAGCTTACAATGAGAAAAATCTAAAGATAAAAATCTCATCAAAATCTAATGAAAAGTAAAGACTTCACATATTTCTAATAATTGCAATTTTGACACCTTTGACTCCTTATAGCTCGGAAATGGTAAGCATCAATCCGTTAACTTACTACTGAAACCTTACATTAAGAGGAATCCAAAGAAAATAAAGGGCTACGCCTAGCGCAGCATGATACGACCGCAACATGTCCACTGAAATTTGAAAAAGTGTAATTTAAAGTGAGTATGGACATAGGAAAGAGCTTGACAAAATAATTAGATGGACACAATAAAGAGATTGACCCAGTAATTAGCTGGACACAAACTAGGGAAAATAAAAATTAGCCCTTATGGCTCCTTATGATTCCTCTTTGACCCTTTATAGCTCGGAAACGGTAAGAGCTACGTCCAATCCATTGACATGCTGCTAAAAGCTTATATCAAGAGAAATNAAAAGAAAAAAATTCCATCAAAATCTGATCAAAAATAAAATTGCATATTATTTCGAAAAAAATGCAATTTTGGCCCCTTAGACCCTTTATAGCTAGGAAACAGTAAGACCTATGCCAAATCCATTGACATACCACTGAAAGCTTATATCAAGAGGAATCCAAAGAAAAAATCCCCTCGAAATGCGATGAAAAATAAAAATTTCAGGTATCTGCAAATTTGCAGTTTTGGTCCCTGTGAACCCTTATCGCTCGGAAACGGTAAGAACTACGCCAAATCCGTTTACATACTACTGGAAGCTTACATCAAGAGGAATCCAAAGAAAAAAATCCCATCGAAATCCGATGAAAAATAAAAAGTTTAGGTTATCTGTAAATTTACGATTTTGGCCCCTTCGGCCCTCATAGCTTGGAAACGGTAAGAGCTACGCCAAAACCGTTGACATACTACTGAAAGCTTACATCAAGAGGAATCCAAAGAAAAAAATCCCATCGAAATCTGATGAAAAATAAAAATTTTAGGTTATTTGTAAATTTATGATTTTGGCCCCCTTCGGCCCCTCAT
>MJUU01013070.1:42854-68903 GCA_002080025.1 Modiolus philippinarum | reverse complement strand
TAAAGGTGTTTTCCCATGGTGTCCACATGTTAAACTAGAGGCTCTCAAGAGCATGTATAGCTCACCTGGTCATTGGTTGACATAGACAGTCAAAATAATTTCAATGTTAAGGAGTATCATTTCAGTCAAAATAACCTCAATGTTAAAGAGTATCATTTCAAGTATGTTTATAGACCTCATTGTAATATGGCCCAATATTTCAGCATAGAACTCTTTGAATGCATTTCCCATAGGGTTCTATGTCAAACAATGTTACCCAATGGCGGTCATCTTGGATGAGAGACTTACATAAAATCATATATTTTGTTAGAGCTCATTGCTAAGGACACTTAAAAAGCGATGTTTTTCGGTTGTTTTCAAGTCGTAATGTATTTTTTATTTTCATGATATTTATATCGACGTTTACCTTAAATTTCTTCTTTAATTGTTGCTGACGTCATTTAATTATGAAAATACAATTTATTTATAGATAATAATTCCGGAAGCTACATGAACTTAAGGTAGTCCCTCATGTGTGATAATTATGTCCGTCTTGTTCTGATATAGTCACGCACGTATTATGAAACGAAACGTCTATAGTTTTCCCATGCTGTAATCAACTCTTCACACTTTGACATTACATGTCTGGATATTCTTGTACAACAACAAAAAAGTGAAAGCGACCTTCCTGTATTCATAAATATTTTCACTCTTTAATGTTAAGAAAAAAGCTTTGTTCATTTCGATATTTCAATGTTAAACCAGGCTTGTGCATGAAAGCCGTAAAATTATTTGCGGGTCAAGAGGTGGAGGATTTTAAGTGTTAGAAACCCCCTTTTCTGGAATTTTTTAATTTCGTGCTTTAAAAAAAGACATGTTAAAACAACTATTCGATGAACCATAAAACTAAAGTGCCAAATATAACAATACAACAAATACTGTGAATCCAAATGTGACTTTTTCTTTTAAAAAGAACATATATGCAAAAGATAACGTCGTAGAAAGAAGTGTCACACAGTCACTTAGTTGGCGCATCCAAGGGGGGTCTGGGGGTTGGAAACCCCTTTTTGGACAATCGTATATTTTTCAATGAATATCCTGATGTTTTACTAAAAAATACCCCAAAAATTTTCGCACCTAGCACCGCTTAGCGATATTTTCTTTCATTTTCTAATTGGAACCCCCCTTTCAATATGTCTGCATCGGCGCCTGTAATTTATGGCCAGTTAAATTGATTAGCCCCGTAACTATGTCGCCAATTACTTGGTACCACAGTTGTGTGATTTCATTATCAAAAAAGAGAGAGAAAAGTAACAATATACATTTACAAAAAGTAACAATATCGCTTTAGAAAGTGCCATTGTCCCTTCCAAAGATTCCTTATTAAAGAATATCCAGCCATTCCTCTTTATGAAAAGTAACTATGATCAAACATTTTCCCGAGTTATTTATTGGTCTGATGTTACTTTGTGATTTCCGGATTGGGAGTGTGATGTACACCACAAGGAATCATTTACGTCCGATATTGATAGTGGTAATAGCTGCCTGTAAGATTTAAGCATGGGAAAATGGAAATAAAGAAACATAAAACAATTTTTTGACAGACCATTATTCTAGATAAAAAAAAACTACTGACAATCTACAAACCTATTTATATCAATACGAGTTCTAATTTATCTGAATAATAACTTATATCAACAAGACTGACTTAAACCTACATCTTGGAGAGCAAAAAATATTATTTTCTTGTAGATTTTGTTTTTAACATTTGGAATACTTTACGATAAATTTGTAAAACTAGAACAAAATACAATGAAGCAGCCAGCATATATCATCCTAATGTTATAGGCGAACTTTCGCAACATCACATTTTACACAATAAATGATCGCTGAGGGACAAAGCAATGGCTATTCGTAAATGGTATAATTATATAATAGCCTGGATTCCTAGTCAGTTTACTGTCGGTGCATGATAGCGTGATAGCCAGTTTGGGTCAAGTTCCCAGACTAAAATATACACAACCAATACATAAACCCCTTATCTGTGGTCAATGAAAGGATAAGGAATAAATGCACATGAGACAATGTCATTACAAATACGTGGTAGAAACAAGCGATGGAACAACGCTTTTATTCTTTTTATTTCGAAATGGCCATATGCAGAAATAAAATTTACAGCAAGTTCGGTATTTACTTATTTGTTACCACTGGGTCGATGCCTCTACTGGTGACCCTTTAAGCGCCTATGGTATTCACCAGCCCAGTTATTAGTTCTTTGGTGTTGATCCGAAAGCTGATATTTGTCGGAAATTTGTAATATTTAATTTTTTGTTAAAAACTAAGGAGTATCCTTTCTATTTAGATCATAATGGTTATTTGTCCTCTGTCAGTTAATAAACATCTTGAACTTTATGCTCTTCCAAATGTTTAGAATTTACGCTGAAGAGACATAAGTTGTCGAAATGGCCATATGCAGAAACTAAATTTACAGCAAATTCGGTATTCAGTTATTTGAAGTCTTCATGCAGGAGGCCTTCAGCAATGAGCTTGACTCGTACCTCATGGTAAGTTCAAGATTTGTTCTTGGTTTTATTTCTCATTCCTTGCTTTACATGATTCTCTTAAAGATGCCAGTTACAATACCTCTCTTAGTACAGAATCCTAATCAAACATTGAAAGTAAACACATTGTTAAAGACGTCTATTTCTTCGGATAATATTTACCCAACGGGGAACAATTATACTTATTTCTTATTTTCGAGAAGGGTATTTAAAAAAAAATGTGAATGGATAATTTCCCCGCAAACCGGGAACTATAATGAACCAGATGAAACTTAAAACTAAGCTGTCTATTGTTAAATTTAACTTGTACGAAGTGCATTGTTACGACCTTGTACCTCTAAGACAGATGGACATTTATCAGCACGCAACGTATCACAATTTAAATACATTTTAATTTTTCGATTCTTTGTATATCTGGAAGTCATCTATACTCGACAAAAATTTTTTTTATTTCTGATATATGTCTATTTGAACGTATTTTGGTGTAATTGCTTAAAACTACTACACAAAAAGTTATTCTGATCATTTAAAACACAAACTGCAAACCGGGGAGTTTTCTGAAAAGGCTCGATTCGTTTTGCAATTGGCAGAACAAGCAATAACATGTCTGATTTCAAATCGTATGTATTTATAGCATCCAATATAATGATCCGTGAGAACAATTTGAAATCTGAAGTAGAAACGTTAAGTAAGTAGAATAAAATGGGAACAATTTTACTCTTGTGAATATTTCACACAAGTCTCTATGCTACATTTAGTAATGACTGACATCAATAGTATATAATTAATCAAAGCATGAAATGCTGTTAAGGCAGGTTCCTGGGTATTCCAGAAGTTCTGTAATTATTTCTGTTCTGCTGAAATCTTGACATTTAATTTTTTCAAGAATTAAAATCCGAAATTTTCCTTCCCGGTTTAGGTTGTCTTTTCAATTTTTATATGGGATGTTGGCAATTTATTTAAAACTCTATTTATTTACATTTCATTGTCTTGCTCCTCTTTGTTGGTATACGTACATGTAAGTATTCCAAAGTACAAGCCCGAGTACAAGTGTAACACTCGGTGGCTTAATTAATGTTGATATTTCCAATTTTGTCACTTCCTCTGTCAAGTCATCTAGTTCTTAAGTTTCATTATTTTTGCATATGATTAAATAACTCAATAACGAAGTCACTGTAAATTTACTATCTACATATGGGCATTTCGACAACTTATGTCTAATCAGTGCAAGCTACTGAGAATGGTAGGTTGTGCTCAGCTACAAATAACAAAACACAGAAGTTACTGTGAATAATGTAAACAGAATTTCAGCATTTTGAGTCCGAAGTCGAGCACTACGTTTGTGTCCCTCTGTTTCTCTATGGCGAACAACGTCATTTCATCCTCCGTGCACTAAGGCAAATGTTATGCCACGCAACAGAAACACTGCGTGTATATATTTATCACTCTTGCTCAAAATGTCCATCTCTTTTATCCATTTATTTTGGAATTTTGAATTGTATCTACCCTTTTCGCGGAGGCGACGCCATTTTGTCGTTANTTGCTTCAGTGGTTTCAGAGGAGAAGATGAAAATGTGAAAAGTTAACGGACAGACGACGGACGACGGACGCCAAGTGATGGCAATAGCTCACACTGACCCTTTGGGTCAGGTGAGCTAAAAATGTGAATGGATAATTTCCCCTTAAACAGGGAACTGTAACTTAAAACTGAGCTGTCTATTGGAAAATTTAACTTGTGCAAAACGAAGTGCATTGTTACGACCTTTTACCTCTAAGACAGATGGACATTTATCAGCATGCAATGTATCACAATTTAAATACATTTTAATTTTTCGATTCTTTGTATATCTGGAAGTTCTTTTATTCTTTTATTCATGTTATCTGTACTCGACAAAAAACTTTTTATTTCTGATATATGTCTATTTGAATGTATTTTGGTGTAATTGCTAAAAGTTACTACAGAAAAAGTTATTCTGATCATTTAAAACACAAACTGCAAACCGGGGAGTTTTCTGAAAAGGCTCGATTCGTTTTGCAATTGGCAGAACAAGTGAGAATCAATAACATGTCTTATTTCAAATCGTATGTATTTATAGCATCCAATATAATGATCCGTGAGAACAATTTGAAACGTTAAGTAAGTAGAATAAATGGGAACAATTTTACTCTTGTGAATATTTCACACAAGTCTCTATGCTACATTTAGTAATGACTGACATCAATAGTATATAATTAAAAACACAAGGTACATTTTTTTTATTAACGAACTGACAAACATAAGCTTTCACAAAACCGAGTTTCTTTGGCAGAATGATAGGTGCTTCGCGTGGAGGATATCATGATCGCAATTCAGGAGCACTTGAAGATACCCTTCAAGTTTTTTTAGGGGTTAGNTACGCGTTTTTAACGATAGTCTGGATCATTCCGATTCTTTTCATACAAAGTAGTCTCCTTAATGTAAGAGTCTGGTTGAAACAGACTTTTTTCAAGATGGCTTTACCCGACAGCTAGAAGGCAGAGAACCTGCCTTAAAAACACAATGTACTTTTTTTTTATTAACGAGCTTTCACAAAACCGAGTTTTTGGATACGGATTAGTATAAGACAATCTGTCTTGTTTCCGAATCCTTTTGATTAATTTGTTTACATGTATTTGTTTATTTATGTATTTGTGGATTATAATATTTGACAAGTTGATTAATAAAATATATTTATATCAAAACCGAGTTTCTTTGGCAGAATGATAGGTGCTTCGCGTGGAGGATATCATGATCGCAATTCAGGAGCACTTGAAGATACCCTTCAAGTTTTTTTAGGGGTTATCAATGTTAGCGCCTAAAGTTTTGTGACATTCTTGTTCATTTGATATTTGTTTTCAGCCTTTTCCGTTTTGTCTGTTGTCTTAATAACCGTAAAAAATAACAATGTAGGGATGTGAAGTAAACGCATACGAGACAAAGTCTCTATAAATACATGATTAATTGAAGCAATGGAAAAAATCTGAATTTCTTATATCTTTTTTCCTTTTTCTTTTCCTTTTTTTCCTTTCTCCGTATTTGGTTAGGTCCTCATTTGCTGATTTTTTTAATTAACAATCAACTTTGCCTATCTGGAGTCTGAAACACTTTGACGTAGTTGAATGTGGTATAAAAGTGATATAAAACTGTGAAATAACTTCGGCTAACATGCTCAACACTCAAAGGCATGAAAGACAGTAAGTCAATATCATCTTGTAAACGTAGTCTCTTGGCCAAAGACGAACACGCCGATTTCTTTGCTTATTGATTTCATTCGACGTCAATTGACTCAGTTCTTCCCACTTTGATATTCAATTAAAGTGGTCCCAAGGAGAAAGTACTGAAACGCAGATTATTGGCGCCAACAGCAAAGGGATAGCAACAGCAGACGTAGTTCCTGTGGTGTTACATGCACAATTCGTTTGCAAGATGACGGTGAACGATATTTACAGTATAAAAATCTGAAAACATTCTCTGTTGAATTTCATCTTCTAAAATACGATTAAACTGTTTTAGTGATATCAAAAATCAATCAGATTGCGTGTTTATGTCTTGTTATAAATTTTACATCAATAACAACAACCAAGGTGGAAACAAAACCTTAATTTTTACGGAATCATGCAGAAATACAATAAAATTGAACGACAAAACAAAACATAGTATGGTAATAGTTTCTTCTTGTGCTTCTGTTTGTGCACGGTTATCATGCCAATAAAAATATTGAATCGTTTTGCGACCACTACTAAATATAAATTGCGAGTCCTCCACGAAAGATGAGTGTCGCCTGCACTGCCATCGTCTGCTGTTGTGTAATTTAATTGGAAACACAAAGAGATACAGCCACTTTCCCGTGAATTATTTCATGTGCACTGATAAGACATAAGTTGTCGAAATGCGCATATGCAAAAACTTCGGTATTTTGTTATCTATAGCTAAAACAAGATTCATTCAAATGTATTTCCATACTTCTACATAAAAATCATGGCGAGTCTACAAAATATCATTTTTCAGAAACTACTAACTTGAATTTAGAAATATGTCAAGCATTTTTATAAAATTACTGGGCAGTTGGGGTCTAGGTCAATGACAAGCATGTTCCCACTTCGATACATCAATTGAAAAGGTATTACCTAAGTCATGAGAAAGTGGGCTTGAGGAGAAACTATAGCAAAATGTTTTTGATGTCCTTAAAGTGAAGGTTCATGTAAAACGAGTCGTTGGATATTTCATGCGGGCAAAAATGTTTTGATTAAGTATTATATCTGAACATTTACATATATATAGTTTTAGAATAGTTTACGTCGTTAGTGACGCCACCTCAGCCAATGTAATATATTATGTTTCTCGTTTGCAACTTTTGTCGCCGGAGAGAGGCAATGATAAGCAAAGATTGAAGCGTTTTCTTGTGCTATAAAGAGTCGTTTGTCGAACGTACTCCATAACAAATTACCAAACGAAACAGGTAAGTTACTGAAATAGACGTGATGTCACTTTCAAGTCACCCCCCCCCCTCAATAAATGAAGGGAAAAGCACAAGAGCACCTCGAAACCCATGCATATAGATTACAAAGGAGAACATATTCAGAAAACGCGAAGAAAGCAAAATAAGATGGAACATTTAAACACAAATGGTCCATAAAAAAAACAAGATGGAAATCGAAAGGGCAGATAGTATATCAAAGAATAAAAGAGTTACAAAATCAAACGTTAATATATACAGAATCAGAAAAAAACGTAATTTTAGATATATCCAATTATTGTTTCACTTTACGTTTGTCAGATCTAATTGACAATTTTCCTCCCATATTAAGATATCAATAGCAATTTATCCTCGTTTACAAAATCTAAATGGCCACTCAAGAGATTTGTTAACAAGTAGATGCATGTATCCCAGGTTGATTCCAAACATTATAAGCAAGTATTATGACTAGTATATTGTTTTTGTTGATTTGTACAAGTATGTGTGCCAATAAAAATCAACATGTAAAGATCATCAACATTTATAGCAAAATATAACATTTAACCACAATTTAAGGTTATGTGTTACAATTGCCGAGAAATCACGAGTAAAAAGTTGAAGTCTCAAAACCAAGCGACTGAGATCAATGACATGTTTCAAACCCTTGACATACATGAAACCAAATATTGAGCCTATGTGTTGCAACTGCCTGTAAATCATGGCGAGCCTACATCGTATAATGGTTCAGAAACGAACTTTAATATAAAATCAAGTCGACATTTTCTTTTAAAGTCACTGAGCAGGTCATCGACAAGTGACCAACTAGAAATCAATTGAAGAGGTAGGTTTTACAAGTACTGAGAAAGTTGGCTTGAAGAGAAACTACAGCGCAATGCTTGTGAAGTCCTTAAACCGCGAAAACAATGTTGAAATTCATATAAAACTTGATAATAGATAGTTCATACCACAAGCTAGCTTCTTATTGACAAAAATAGATTAGGTAGTTTATCTGAAAATATACATGTATACAGGTTATAGAAAAGGTTTACGTCATTACAACCACCATCTCCGTCAAAGTATTACAATATTTGTTGTTTTGCGACTTTCGTTACGCACTTGAGACAAAGAATAACAAGCAAAGACTGAAGAGTGTCTTGTACCTTTTAAAGTCGTTTGTCAAATTTACATCATAACAAATTACCAACCAAACAGTAGAGTTACTGAAGTACCTTGCAATGATGAGGCGCGATGACACGTTCCAGTGAAAAATGAAGGGAACAAGAGGAAGGCTGTCAATGTGACAGCAAACCGGGTTTCCTTTTACATGGACAGTATATCTTACACATGGGTTGACCCTAAATATTTGAAAAATGTACTTATAATTTTCATAAGAATTCAATGTTAAACCTTCCAGCAAAGTAGACTATTTCTGAAAGTTCAGCAACTTGGATTTTAATCAAAAGGGAAAATAACAGTACTGCGCACACCTCTGATACAGGTACAAAAATTTGATGGAAAATTGACTATTTTCAACAACTGATATTTTTGACATGCACACCTTTGATATATGTGCAAATGATCTGCAAAATGAAAAATTCCTGTTTCAAATACTGTTGGATATTTGCTCCGGACAAAGGGGGGTACCCCACTGTTATAATTTGTCGTAAAAATGACTAAGTTCAACAACTGATATTTTTTACATAAATTATCACAAATCAAAATCAAAGTACCATGCACACCTTTGTTATATGAACAATTGATATGCAAAATAAAAACTTTCTGTCTCAAATACTGTAGGAGATTTGCTCCGGACAAAGGGGGTACCCTATTGTTAAAAATTTTGACGTAAAAATGACTAAGTTCAACAACTGATATTTTTTACATAAATTATCAAAAATCAAAATCAAAGTACTATGCACACCTTTGATATATGTATAATTGATATGCAAAATAAAAACTTTCTGTCTCAAGTACTGAAGGAGATTTGCTCCGGACAAATGATGTACCCATTTGGCATCCGCCCGTCCGCCGGCCATTTTCACCATTTGAATAACCGGATTTTTCCGATGGAAAACCCGGTTAAAAACACAAGAAAACTCCAAAACTTGAGCGCACGGAACACAAAGAAGAACATAGTCCGACAATATGAAGAAAGCACAATAAAATGTACATTTCAACAGAGGGTCCTCTGAAAAACACGCATGGGAATGAAAAAAAACAAAAACAAAAAAAGATAGTCTTTCAAAGTAGAAAAGGGTCAAAAAGTCAGAAGAAATATATACATGAAAGACATTAACTAAAGATTAAATTGTATCAGAAAAAATGACAGTTTACATCTATCAAATTATAGTTTTATTTCCACTTTTGTCAGATCTGATTGACATTTTTTTTCTCCATATTAAGATATCAATAGAAATGTTATCTTCGTTTACAAATAGCAAATGTCACTCAAGAGATTTGTAAACATGTAGATTTATGTACACTGAACTATTTACATATTTTTCAAAAATAAAGTATTTATTCATTAACAATAAATACAATGTATCACATTATTTTCGTTGATTTGTACGAATATGTGCCACTATTAACCAACGTACAAAGTTGATCAGCTTTCAGAAACTGTCTTGAATATATGCAACTGAACAATAGAGTACGTGTTCGAGTACTGAAATAAATTGCTCATTCTTTTAAACAAGTCATTGTTCCATAAGAGTAAAATAATATTAGGTTGCCATACTTCGGCTCTTGACAACTCTGCATGTTCGGTAATTTTGTCATTTCCCATAAACGCCTTAAAGCGGATAATTTTCGCTTTGAGTTTCTCGTTGGTATACTACGGCTCAGGTCTGGTCCTTTACACTCAATACTACAAAAAGTCTAGCATGCAGTAGAACAGCAATTGTTCGGCCTATGGCAGGATCTCACTTTCCCAATATTTGTTTCGCTTTAAAACAAAATGCACATGAAAATATTTAATATTACAAATATTGGCGGCAGTAGAAATGCTTAAAATAAAAATATTTTATTCCATCTGCATGTTTGTTGGGACTGTACAAACATATGAATCACATTAAAATATATGGTGAAAAAGCAGGATTGAATGTATAGGTAGAGACAAAGAAATCAAGGTATGCTGGATTCCTTCCCACGAAAATACATTATAACGCATTTACTAAGGGAGGGAGATCAGATAATATCCTACTTTTTATTATAATACTTGAAACATTTGCTATGCTGAATCCAGTTTTGATTGGCATCGTGTTTCATGTTCACTAATATCAAAGTTTTCTTTTGTAAAAAAAAAACATTGTTTTCATGACATTTTGTTCTAATAAAATACACATATGCTAGCATTTTCCTGTTTCTTGGGAATAAGTGCAAGATTAACAGTTTGGAAGTTCTGCTAAAACGAAAATCTTATTGAATATGTATTTTATTGCATATGACCTGATACAAAAAACACGTGTTAGGGACAACCGCTCATTATTCCTGACTATCCGCTATAACTCATTTTCTTACTAAAATAAAACCTTGTGACATACAACATTGGTCAATCCTTGAATCATACATCTTCGTTGAAGTTTTGAATGATCTATCGTGTACTCTATTAACGGGTACAACGTTTTCTAATTATCTCATTTTCTTCCATTATAGAGTTTGACGACTTGCAGTATAGTTTCGCATGATTCGATGTAAAGAATTCAGCCAATTAGGAAGAAATAAGGAACATACAATAGTATAGGCCATTGGGTAATTATTGTTATTCGAAAATCAGATCAGATCATTCAAAATCGTTTCGGAACATTTATCTTTGTAGAATGTATATCATTACGGACCTTTGTTACAGAATTATGATAATTGAATTAGAGAAAAAAACAGATATTTGGATAAAACCTATCCGGACTAGACCATACCTGTTGTAACTACAGAATAACAGATACTTAGATAAAACTAGTCCGAACTGTACTCAAATTGTTGTAACTAATCTAAAGCAAATTGTTTTGATCCTTTTCTTTTCGGAAAATTTACTTGTTTTTCTTGTGACGTAGTGCACACATGTATCGTTAAGCGTTACCTTGTTTCGTTAATATTTCCAATTGGAATGATCTTTTTTCAATCTTTCCGCTAGGAAAAAATTATTTTCTTTCTTTTTGATAAAAGATAAAATAAGGGTTGCACCATTTTTCAAACAGTATTAAATACAAGGAGGCTAAGGGTACGAAGCCTGTGCCTTTTTTCGGTTTGAACTTTCTAAAGGATTACATGTATTGCAAGTTTTTTTTAAGATTACAATAATCCAATATTTATGATTCTTGTTTTCACAATACCAATGCATAAATAGTTATTTTTCCCTTTAACAATATCAGGGCACATAGGTCGATATACGTGCACCTAAGTTCCAAAACAGAACAGGGCACATAGGTCGATATACGTGCACCTAAGTTCAAAAACAGAAAAGTTCCTGCTTTCTATGCGTTCCCGAACAATTATCGCAAAAATATATATAGCATATATTTGAAGATTAATTTTGCTAGATCACCAACTGGGGAATCGATTTTCACAAGGCAAACGAATATTGATATTATAAATATAAAAATCTTGTATATTTCATTTCATTTTCTTGGACATTATTTTTTTCTTTTTGTCTGAAAAATAGTCTACATAATTGAAAGATATATTTGGTTATAAAAAACTAGAGGCTCAGAGACTGAGCCTGTATCGCTCACCTGACAAAATGCTTCTATGCCATGCATGACCAAGAAAGATATATTTTACCAATGAGGTTTAATGTTAAGCTATGTCCTCCATTGGCACAAGTGTTTTTTGTCTGATCCTATTGAAATGAGTAATCTTGCAAAGAACCTTTAATACATCATTCCAATACAGTTGAGTTAAAATTGTTTAGTCTCAGAGAAGATAATGCAAAGTATGGCTTTTACACACCGGGCTACGACGTTAAACTATGTTCTGCACTGGAGGCCATGTTTTTGTCGGATCGAAATAAAATGAGTACATTTTGTAAAGTACCTTCAATACATCATTCCTGTAAAGTTTGGTTGAATTTGTTCCAGCAGTTTCAGAGGAGAAGATTAAAATGTGACTTTTCCAATAGGGTCCAATGTTAAACCTAAGTTCCGCGCTGGCGGCCATGTATTTTTGTCAGACTGAAATAAAAGCAGCAATCTATGTAAATGACCTTTAGTACATAATTCCTGTACAGTTTGGTTGAATTTGCTTCAGTCCTTTCAGGGGAGAACATGAAAATGTGATTTTCCTATAGGGTCCAATGTTAAACCTAAGTTCCATGCTGGCTCCCATGTTTTTATCAGATCTGAATGTAATGAGCAATCTTTGTTAAGGACGTTAAGTACATAATTCCTCTTAACTTTGGTTGAATTTGCTTCAGTGATTTCAGAGGAGAAAATGAAAATGTGATTTTTCGCATAGGGTTCAATGTTAAACCTAAGTTCCACACTGGCAGTCATGTTTTTTGTCGGATCAGAACAAAATATGCAATCTGTGGAAAGGGCCTTTAGTACATCATTCCTGTAAAGTTTGGTTGAATTTGCTTCAGTGGTTTCAGAGGAAAAGATGAAAATATGCATAGGGTCCAATGTTAAATTATGTTCCCTGCTTGGGGCCGTGTTTTTTATTCGATTGGAGCGAAGTGAGTAATCCTGTTAAGGACCTTTAGTGCATCATTCCTGTAAAGTTTGGTTGAATTAAATGGTTCGGTGATTTCAGAAGAGAAGATGAAAATATGATTTTCCAATAGGGTCCAATGTTAAACTATGTTCTGTGCTAGCGTCCACGTTTTTTGTCGGATCGGAAGGAAATGAGAAATCTTTATTCAGGACCTTAAGTACATAATTCCTGTAAAGCTAGGTTGAATTTGCTTCAGCCGTTTCAGAGCAGAAGATGAAAATGTGACTTCCCATAGGTTCCAACGTTGAACCTAAGTTCCGTGCTGGTGGCCATGTTTTTTTGTTGAATCGGAATAAAATGAGTAATCTTGGTAGAGGACCTTTAGTGCATCATTCCTGTAAAGTTTGGTTGAATTTGCTTAAGTGGTTTCAGAGGAGAAGATGAAAATGTGATTTTTCCAATAAGGTCCAATGTTAAACCTAAGTTCCGCGCTGGCGGCCATGTTTTTTATCGGATCGGAACGAAATGTGCAACCTTTTTAAAGGACCTTGCATACATCATTCCTGTAAAGTTTGGTTGAATTTGCTTCAGCGGTTCCAGAGGAAGAGATGAAAATGTGAAAAGTTAACGGACGACGGACGCCCAGTGATGGCAATAGCTCACACTGACCCTTTGGGTCAGGTGAGCTAAAAAACGAAACATATTATTTACAACAGTTTCTTGAATCACACCGAAATTATCTAGAAGTTTGAAATAAGTCGTATCTTATCTATTTGGTTTCGAATACCAAATCATTTCATTTCCAGCAGCTAATAGCACGATAATCTATCACATGAAAACATTAATAACGAAACTAATATTCCCATATCTGCAGTTAATCTCTTTATCGGGTTTGATATACTTGTTTCAAAAGGATCATCTTCGATATTTTAGCTGATATTACAGAGTTACAGGCAGCACGCAAGGCTTATCGCATAAATAATTTGCTCTTGAAACAGAGATAGATTAATTGGAACAAAATCTTTGATAACATACAAAAATATCAGATGAAAGCAAAGTTATATAGTAACAACTACATTGCAATATCCCATTTTACTCTAAAATAACTATAATTACTGAATAAGTAGTCACTCTCTACAAACTAACTGGTTTTACTGTTGCCATCATTTCAAAATAGTTACAAAATAATACAGATCGTAATAAAAAATGGTGCCATTAATGAAAAAATGTCAACAAATTCATTATGACGACATTCATATTATTGCTCAGATACGGTCCCTCACTAGCGAACAATAGTGTCTAATCAAATTCCTAGAGTCAATCCGGGTAATATCGTACATGCGGGTAATTACCGTACACCTCATAAACCAGACTATTTCTAAAATAGTTGTACACTGTTTAATAGTTTCATGCCTTAAGTACCGTCAATATTAACTTATTAATGCCGAATTTCGGTTGTTTTTTTTAGCATAAAGATGCTTTCGCATTCGTTTCTTCCGGTTTTCCGGGAAGTTTTCTTGACCGGCTTGACAATATCAGGTCATAGGAGATCAAAATGTTGACCAACATGTGCATAAAGTGTTCACGGTGCTTCATTTGTTAAAATTTAATTATGACGTCAAATATGTCTGCTTCACTCGACTTTACCAATGTTACGTCATGAAAAAAGGTGATCAAGCCTGATGACGTCACGCTCAAAGAACACATTTATTTTGGATCATCAGATAAGGGGGGATCATGTTTTTGTCCAAAATCTCCTTGAAATCGATAGAGAATTAAAATCCACAATCGTATCTCGCGAAAAACGACATTTCCACACTTTCGATAGTTAAATTTTCAAATATTTTAAACGCTCTGCAAGCCTCGCGTTTAAAAAGTAAAAAGTGTAGAAATGTCGTGTCTCAATTGATGAGGTTGTGGCTTCTCTATATATTCACCACTCATAACACATCGTAATTTTTTAAGGTCATGTGACTATGTCTCAACCAATGGAATATATTCTTTTATTATGTAAGGTATAATAATGCAAGTAAAATGTTTGTTAAGGGTATCTATGTAGCTCAAATATCCAGTAAATAGATTTCTTTTTAGATTACAACCATTATCTTGGAATGATTGTTTTCTTTGAACTACTAATGTGAAATTGAAAAGCAAGTAAAAAACATATAGTTAACACGCAAATACCATTTCTAGTTGTGTTTTTTTTTTTTTGTTTGTTTTTTTTTATCCTTTTAAGTTGTCAATATCAATGTACAATACATTAATGACTTGCAAACTAACTTTTCATCGTATGTCTTCAATTAACATTTATAAAAAAAAAAATACAAATTAATTTCACAGTAACTTCCATATTTAGTTATACAACCGTAATTTGAAGCAAATAATACAAAAAAGAAATTAAAAACAATTTGACATATCAAATCACGGAAAATGTCAGTCATGACCTATTAATGCAAGAGTTCAAAGTTATTTATGTCATTTGTTATAATGATGAAGGTCACAAATCGCATGCAATCCAACTATAAACATGATTTCTCTGCTTTCATGGGAAAGGCTCCTGTGGATATTTCTTCCATAATGACACTTTTATCATAGAAATCGTCACAAATTATCTAAATCATAATAGATGACAGTTCAATATGAATAATAGCATTTTCACAACAACAAATATGTAAAAGCCAAAATAATCTTCATTAAATGAGCTTTCGGTATAACAGTTTTGAACTGGTAGAGATGCTCTTAACGAAATGGTACATTCGAAATTACTTATGAATTAGTCCTTAACTAACAATACTTTTAAGAAACAAATAGAATTTCGTCCGTCTTTTTTTAAAGCTGTATCATTTGTCTACTCAATACCTTTCTTTAATATTTCAGCTATTACACAACTGTCAAAAATAGACATGCACTGTATTTCAGTCGTCTTGAACTTACTATGAGGCATGAGCAAAGTTTCGGCTAATGTGGTTATCCTCTTGAAATAAAGATTATTTATTTATTTATTTTATTTAGCAAAGCTCATTGTTGAGGGCCCCATGGTGACTTTAAGGAAGAACAACAAAAAAGTTGTTCTATTACATGTACTTGCATTTACCATGTATTCGTAGAGACCTTCATTGATTACATACATCAGTTATGCCAAGACATTTACAGCAGAGAATATCAATATATGTACATCATTACATGGGAATAAGGCAAGTCTGGTAAAAATGGCGAAGAATATATATATCAATGATCAACGCAAGTCAGGTTAAACTATGAGGCATATACAGGTAGGATTATAATTATAACGCAGTACTCGGAAATAAGGCATTTCTAGCAGAAATGGTGAGACATATACAGCAATGAGTATCATTCTACCTCAGTACACGGAAATAAGAAAATTCCAGTACAAATGGTGAGGCATATACAGCAATGCCTGTCACCACTCAGTACCAGGAAATAAAACAAAGTAGAAGTTGTGAGGCATATACAGCAATGAGTACCATCAAACCTCAGTACACGGAAATAAGAAAATTCCTGTTAAGACAGCGAGCCATATACAAGAACGAGTATCATTGTACCTCACTACTAGAAATAAGACAATTCAAGTAGAAATGTCGAGGCATATACATATAGCAATGAGTACAATAAACCTCAGTACCCGTAAAAAAGAAATAGAAGTAGAAGTGGTAAGGCATATACAGCAATGAGTATCATAATACCTCAGCACCAAGAAATAAGGCAATTCCAGTAGAAATTGCGAGGCAATTATAACACCTCAGAACCAAGGAATGAGGCAAGTCTGGTAAAATGGTGAGACACATACAGATTTAGTATCGTTATACCTCAGCTTCCTGGAATAATGTAAGACATAGAGACATAGAAAAGAGAGATTTTTATCCCAAGCTTATGAAGTCAACCATCTATCTTAAGTTCTAGTTGGCTCTGTAATATGAGATGCAAGGACTCACTTAACTATGGATAACTAAACAACGGTAGTAGAATACCTAAGGAACAAAGCACAAGATTACAAAAATCAAAGTCCAGAGACCAGGCAAAAGTAAACATCAGAAGACCAGAAAAGTGAAAAAACAAGAGCTGTCGCCGAATGGCGTCCAATTATACCCCCGCTCATTGTACCCTGAATCATATATGGTAAGTATATGGACCCAATACAGAAGTGTACACAGTACAAATGTGGAGACAATACAAGTATGGCAACAATAATATAATCCTGAAGAAAAAAACATAGAAAGCAGCCACAGTCTGCTAAGCTCACCTGGTTGCACAGCATTGTCACATGTTGCACATGTCAGTAACCAGAAATGGACTATAACCATTCGCTTAAACCGATTCAGTCATGCGTAAAATGTAAGTCAGAGGCAGCATCCGAAGCATGCATTATTGTTGTCATCCCATACCAGTACGGTTGATGTGGGCCATGTCAGTAAGCGGGAATGGAGTTTAACCATTCTACCTAACCAAGTCGCACATGCGTAAAATGTAGGTCAGAGACATCATCCGAAGCATGCATTTCAGTCCTCATCCCAAAATGCATCATACATACCAATATGGTTGATGTGGGCCATGTCAGTAAGCGGAAATGGACGTGAACCTTTCTACCTAACCAAGTCGCTCATGCGTAAAATGTAGGTCAGAGATAGCATCCGAAGCATGCACTGCTGTTGTCATCCCAAAACCTATCATACATACCAGTATGGTTGATGTGGGCCATGTCAGTAATCGGGAATGGATTTTAACCATTCTACCTAACCAAGTCGCTCATGCATAAAATGTAGGTCAGAGACAGCATCCGAAGCATGCATTGTTGTTGTCATCCGAAAATGCATCATACATACCAGTATGGTTGATATGTGGGCCATGTCAGTAAGCAGGAGGGACTTTAACCATTCTACCTAACCAAGTCGCTCATGCGTTAAATGTAGGTCAGAGACAGCACCCGAAGCATGCATTCCAGTTCTCATCTCAAAATGCGTCAGGCATACCAATATGGTTGATGTGGGCCATGTCAGTAAGCGGGAATGGACTTAAACCATTCTACCTAACCAAGTCCCTCATGTGTAAAATGTAGGTCAGAGACAGCATCCGAAGCACGCAATGTTGTTGTCATCCCTGAACACATCATACATACACAAATGTACCAGTATGGCTGATGTGGGCCATATCAGTAATCGGGAATGGACTTTAACCATTCTACCTAACCAAGTCGCTCATGCGTAAAATGTTGGTCAGAGACAGCATCTGAAGCATGCATTGTTGTTGTCATCCGAAAATGCATCATACATACCAGTATGGTTGATGTGGGCCATGTCAGTAAGCGGGAATGGACATTAACCATTCTACCTAACCAAGTCGCTCATGTGTAAAATGTAGGTCAGAGACAGCATCCGAAGCATGCGTTCCAGTCCTCATCTCAAAATGCATCATACATACCAATATGGTTGATGTAGGCCATGTCAGTAAGCGAGAATGGACTTAAACCATTCTACCTAACCAAGTTACCCATGTGTAAAATGTAGGTCAGAGACAGCATCCGAAGCATGCATTGTTGTTGTCATCCCAAAATGCATCATACATACCAGTATGGTTGATGTGGGGCATGTCAGAAAGCAGGAATGGACTTTAACCATTCTACCTAACCAAGTCGGTCATGCGTAAAATGTAGGTTAGAGACAGCATCCGAAGCATGCATTGTTGTTGTCATCCGACAATGCATCATACATACCAGTATGGTTGATGTGGGCCATGTCAGTAAGCGGGAATGGGCTTTAGCCAATCTACCTAACCAAGTCGCTCATGCGTAAAATGTAGGTCAGAGACATCATCCAAAGCATCCATTCCAGTCCTCATCCCAAAATGCGTCAGGCATACCAATATGGTTGATGTGGGCCATGTCAGTAGGCGGGAATGGACTTGAACCTTTCTACATTACCAAGTCGCTCATGCGTAAAATGTAGGTCAGAGACAGCATCCGAATCATGCTCTGTTGTTGTCATCCCAAAACCTATCATACATACCAGTATTGTTGATGTGGGCCATGTCAGTAAGCGGGAATGGACTTTAACCATTCTACCTAACCAAGTCGCTCATGTGTAAAATGTAGGTCAGAGACAGCATCCGAAACACGCACTGTTGTTGTCATCCCTAAACACATCATACATACCAGTATGGTTGATGTGGGCCATATCAGTAATCGGGAATGGACTTTAACCATTCTACCTAACCAAGTCGCTCATGCGTAAAATGTAGGTCAGAGACAGCATCTGAAGCATGCATTGTTGTTGTCATCCGCAAATGCATCATACATACCAGTATGGTTAATGTGGGCCATGTCAGTAAGCGGGAATGGAAATTAACCATTCTACCTAACCAAGTTGCTCATGTGTAAAATGTAGGTCAGAGACAGCATCCGAAGCATGCGTTCCAGTCCTCATCTCAAAATGCATCATAGATACCAATATGGTTGATGTAGGCCATGTCAGTAAGCGGGAATGGACTTTAACCATTCTACCTAACCAAGTCGCTCATGCGTAAAATGTAGGTCAGAGACAGCATCTGAAGCATGCATTGTTTTTGTCATCCCTAAACACATCATACATACCAGTATGGTTGATGTGGGCCATATCAGTAATCGGGAATGGACTTTAACCATTCTACCTAACCAAGTCGCTCATGCGTAAAATGTAGGTCAGAGACAGCATCCGAAGCATGCATTGTTGTTGTCTTCCCAAAATGCGTCAGGCATACCAATATGGTTGATGTGGGGCATGTCAGTAAGCAGGAATGGACCTAAACCATTCTTCCTAACCGGACGCGGACGCGGACACCGACGCTTGGGGTATCACATAAGCCCCCTCACTTCGTAAGATGCTACAAGTGTCAAAATGAAAAAGTTGTTAAAACAGAAAGTTGTATCCCGATTGGTCTGAAAATACATCCCACAATATAACATAACTATACAAAGCTTGTGACAAAATTTCAGATCTGTATCATATAACAGTGCAGAGAAAACTTTGACGAAAAATTTCTGTATAATGCTATAAGTGTCAAAATTAACTAAGTCGGTAAACAGGAAGTAGTATCCCAATTGGTTTGAAAACGCATCCCACAATATGGCATGACTAAACAAAGCTTGTGACAAAATTTCAGATCTGTAACTTTAACCACATTAGAGATAAATGTGACGAAAAAGTGTTACGGGCGGACCCACGAACGCACTCACGCATGCACGCACACAGAGTGAAAACAGTATACCCCCTATCCCCGTTGGGGAGCGGGGGTATAAGAACTAGAGCATGTCGAAACTGGCGTTGTCGGAAGGGCCCCGCAATTTCAATCCTGAAAATTGGGGCAAAAGTGAAATTGAGGTAAGTATGGATTCAAAGTCTGTTTGACTCACAAATGTGTTGATACAGGAATTTGCTGGATACATTGATTTCTTGAAGCTTTTACCAAACCATATCATTTCTTCGCTTCAGACCTAATATCAAAGCATTCAAGCTGATACAAGTAAAAAATCTTAACACGAAAATTTGGTTTACAATAAAACGTCAAAGTATCAACAAACAGGAAGTAGACGTTTGACAAACTTGAAAACCGCTTACACAATACAACTTCTCATACCAAATTTCAAATCATTTTCTCCAGTAGAAGAAAGGAAATCTTTGACGGAAATTTGGTTTTTAGTAAAAATTCAAAATATTGGCAAACAGGAAATGGGCGCCCGACAAACTTGAATATTGCTTACACTATACAACTTATCATTTCCAAGCTTTAAACCAAATATTAAATCCTTCCGTCTGGTAAAAGACAAGAAATCTGTGATGGAAAATTTGGTTTATAGTAAAAAACCAGAGTATCAGCAAACAGGAAGTGACTGTTCGACAAACTTTAAAATTGCTTACACAATAAAACTCATCTTTTCCAAGATTCAGACCAAATTTCAAATCATTCCATCTCGTAGAAGCCAAGACACCTGTGACGGAAATTTTGTTTTTTGTAAAAATATCAAAGTATCGGCAAACAGGAAAGGATGTCCGACAAACTTGAAAATTGCTTACACAATACAACTCATCATTTCAAAGCTTCAGACCAAATTTCAGATCATTCCCTGTAGTAAAAACCAAGAAATCTGTGACGGAAATTTGGTTTTTAGTAAAATTCAAAGTATCGGCGAACAGGGAGTGGGCGCCCGACAATTTTGAAAATTGCTTTCACAATACAACTCATCATTTCCAAGCTTCAGACCAAATTTCAAATCATTTCCTCCAGTAGAAGCCAAGAAATCTTTGACGAAAAATTTGGTTTATAGAAAAAATCAAAGTATCGGCAATCAGGAAGTGGATGTCCCACAAACTAGAAAATTGCTTACAAAATAAAACTCATCATTTCCAAGTATCATACCAAATTTCAAATCATTCCCTCTAGCATAAGTCAAGAAATCTGTGACGGAAATTTGGTTTTTAGTAAAATTAAAAGTATCGACAAAAAGGAAGTGGGCGCCCGATAAACTTAAAAATTGCTTTCACAATACAACTCATCATTTCCAAGCTTCAGATCAAATTTCAAATCATTTCCTCCAGTAGAAGCCAAGAAATCTTTGACGAAAAATTTGGTTTATAGGAAAAATCAAAGTATCGGCAATCAGGAAGTGGATGTCCCACAAACTAGAAAATTGCTTACAAAATAAAACTCATCATTTCCAAGTATCATACCAAATTTCAAATCATTCCCTCCACTCCAGCAGAAGTCAAGAAATCTGTGACGGAAATTTGGTTTTTAGTAAAATTAAAAGTATCGACAAAGAGGAAGTGGGCGCCCGATAAACTTGAAAATAGCTTACACAATACAACTCATCATGTCAAAGCTTCAGACCAAATTTCAAATCATTCCCTCTAGTAGAAACCAAGAAATCTGTGACGGAAAAAAACTGTTGACGGACAGACGGACGGACGGACAGACGGACAGACAAAATGAAAACTATAGGGCACCCGCATCTGGATGCGGGGCTCTTATCATATATGAAAACGAATTCAATGAGATTTCTTCTGCTCTTTAGGCCACATAAGAATGCGCAAGCTAATTGGTACGGTGAAATATTTTTTACCCATTTAAACATATTTTTGTCATTCAAAAGGTCAAACATGTAAATGTTTTTACCCTCTCAGTGTATTTGCTTTTGTTGAAAATTCATACTAAGTAAACCCACATTATTCATAGTCTGACTACTGACACTGCCTATTGGAATAAATGGGTCACTTTTGAACTGGTATAAAAATTATTTGTCTGGTAGGAAACAAAGAGTTGTAAGTAATAATGTATCTATGACTGGGGTTATGTAAGGGCGGGTGTGGCTCAAGGATCAATTCTTTGGCCTCTGTTTTTCATCATTTATATAAATGACATTGTTTCGGATATACAGTCTACAATTAAATTATTTGCAGATGATACTAGTTTATATTTAATTATATTTAATTGTAGAAAAACCCCAATTGACAGTAGTTATATTAAACAGTGATCTAGAAAAACATCTTTCATGGTCGACTAATTGGCTTGTTTCCTTCAACCCACAGAAAACAGAAACCATGACTATTTCAAGAAAGACTAATAAACTACACCATCGTGACATTTTTATGAATAATGTTCCGATTACAGAAGTTTCTTACTATAAACATTAAGGACTGACTGCGGAAGTTTAAGTTCATTCTTGACCGAAAAACATTGGAAACTATATATCTGACTTATATGCTGACGCAGTTTGGGATAACAATGTAAATTTCTTGACAGATAAAATTGTGAAAGTACAAAAAGAGAATTGTAACTAACATCATCAAATAATTTATACCTAGAAACTGGTTGGAATAAATTAAAGAATCGTCGTGACATGCACAGGCTGACTTATTTTTACAAAATGAAAAATAATATTTCTCCCCCATATTTATCAGACTTGATTACCCACTCTTGGAAATATACACATGCACGACACTCGAAATTCGTCTATAATCCCCGTATTACGACATGAACTACTTTGTATACGAACTACGAACTACTGGCTACAGTACGCTCTTGGAAAGTCCTGCCTCAACATCAGAAGTCTAGTACCTCTGTCAGCTCATTCAAATCTAATTTGCAGCCCAATCATCCAGTATTTTGTATGATTTTATTGAGAAAAGACTTGGTCAAATTTTACATTCTAGACTTCGTAAGCATTGAAGCTCATTAAATCAGCATCTTTTTTACAGAAAACATCATTGACTCCCCAATTTGCCAATTCGGAGCAATTGAAACAACGGAAAATTACTTACTACACTGTCCCCTCAATAATCAATTAGACAACAATTCATTGAAAATGTTCATGACCCACTCATTTCATGTGACCACTTACTTTTTGGATTGTCTGAAATTACTTATGAAAAGAACGTTGATTTTTTTTCTGGCAGTGTAGTCCTTTATAATAACCTCGAAACGATTTGAGATAAATTAGTTTACCACAACTGTTCCACCATATGACACTTACAGTGCATGTCCTTACTTTTTTTATTTCCTTTTTTATCATTACATGACAAAATGTAACAGATTTCTTCTTTTTTTTTGTTGTTTCTCCAAAATCAGTTTCAATTCTTCGCAGGCCAGATACAGAATGCGCGGAAATTTTGTTGAGCTGGGCTTTTTTCTAATGGACAGTGTCAGGGCCAGATTATTTTTTTCAACCAAGATGCTGATCACCGATTTTTTTTTTTTTTGTTTGTTTTTTTTTTTTGTTTTTGGCAGAATTCGGGGCCTGGTGTCTACCTTCTTAAGTTGCCTTAAATGATTTTCAGAGTTTTCCGTTTCCCATATAGCAAAACATCAACGTGGCCATTACATTACAATATAAGTGGGTACCCATCTCTTATCCGCTACTCCTTCTGAACTACTGAATGGATTTTCATGAAACTGTAACACAGTATTACAAAATGTGGACGAAAAGTCGGAGGGACTGAATTAAATAGGGGCAGGAATAAATATGAATGCATTCGTTGATAGGAGCATAAATACGTCGAAATACATTAAAATATCTGAGTGAAAGGTCCCACTTTGATACATTCACGTAGAATAGTCTTCTTTGCAGCATGGCAAAGGGTTGTGTCTATTCTAAATGATAAAAGTCTAGCTTCAGATTTATGGCTGTCATGTCCGTGTCTACGAACACTTTGTTGTTTGCCAATCTTAAAATAATTTCCCCAAAGATAATGCCATGTATAACTGTTTTACATTGATAATGAAATAGAATCAATCTGACCACCTGCTTCCTCTTTATATTATTCAGAATAAAATCAGAGTTGAAAGGGAGGGCATATAATTTACGTCCATTGATAAGTGGATATGAAAGCTGATGAACAACACTAAATGTAACATTAAAAATAAACATAACTGTTATTATATCTTATCAATTAAATGTTTGCAAATAATAGCTGTAAATAAACTTTCTCTTCCAAAATGTGATGACATTGACTAATGGACAAGATGTAATTTGGGGATAACATTAAGGGGGTTGTAGAGAAGTTAGTGATACTTATTAGATGGAAGTAAATAGGCAGGAAACTAAAGAATTCGAGATCCAACGTAGTTCTGGCCTACAGTGTATTTGGTATTTCTGCTTCTTTCGAGGGTTAGTTCTTCTAACAATCAATAATCTGGAACGGAGTTGGTATCACTTCTGGTGAGGAAAAACTTTCCCGTGCAGCTTATTAAAAAAGGTTACTTCATACTTGTATGGCACAAGAAATCAATCAAAACTTAAGCTGGCAAAATTTTTTCCTCCGAAAAAACTAGAGGCTAATATACTGAGCCTGTATCGCTCACCTGACAAAAAAGATGCTTATGACCAAAAATGTTTTTCTATAAGGTCCAGTTAGGCTATATTCTCTACTAGCATCCATGTTTTCGTCAGATTCGATTGAAATAAGTATTTTTTGTTAAAGTCTTTCCATACATTACTCCAATACAGTTAAGTGAAATTTGTTTCAATGGTTTCAGAGTAGATGATGAAAATGAAGATTTTTCCAAAGGATCCTGCGTTAATATGTTCCGCGCTGACCACCATGTTTTTTTATTAGATCAGAACAAAATGAGCAATTTTAGTTATGGATCTTCCATACATCATTCCTGCAAAGTTTGGTTGAATTTGCTTCATTGGTTTCAGAGGCAAAGATGAAAATGTAATTTTCCCATAGTGTTAAATGTTAAAACTATGTTCTGCGTTGGCTTTTTTATATGCAGAATATAAATTAACAGTAACTTCGGTATTTTGTTATTTATTACCACTGGGCCGATGCCTCAGCTGCCAGACTATTAGTCCCCGAGGGTATTCACCAACCAAGTAGTTAGTACTTCGGTGCTGACCCGAAAACCGATTTTTTTAAAATTTGCAATATCTAAATTTTACAAATTTCGTTTAAAACTAAGGAGTATCTCCCTTATGCATAGCTCTGTTGGCTATTCTGTTTAGATCCCTTTGGTCATTTGTTATCTATCAGCTTTTACACGTTTTTCGGTAAATGGACATCCAGATGTTTTGGTTTGATCTGCACTGATGAGACATAAGATGTCGAAATGTGCATATGCAGAAAATAAATTAATAGTAACTTCGGTATTTAACACTGGACCCTATTCCCATAGGGTCCAATGTTAAACCTAAGTTCATCGCTGGCGGTCACGTTTTTTATTGGATCGGAACGAAATGAGCAATCTTTGTAAAGGACCTTCCATACATCATTCCTGTAAAGTTTGGTTGAATTTGGTTCAGTGGTTTCGGAGAAGATGAAAATGTGAAAAGTTATGGCAATAGCTCACACTGACCCTTTTTGGTCATGTGAGCTATAAAAATCTGTATCGGGTGGGAAATCCTAGTTTTGGAAGGAAAATTCGGTAATTGTGGTTTCCGAAATTCAATGCATTCCAACCTCCTCGGTGTTTTATTGCTCAGCCTATATTATCGAGATTACGTTAAATAACAATAAATAATTAAAGAATCCTTTAGTGAGCAAGCTCACATACCCAACGCCCCCACTCATCAGAAAATCCTGCATTATTGAACTCCAAAAGTACCCTATCAGCAATATTGTATATAACAAAATGCTCTCAAGAGCCTGTATCGCTCACCTGGGCCACGGCTGACATATGCAGTTAAAATAGTCCCAATGTTTAAGGGCATTATTTTCAACCTTGTTAATAGACATTGATGCTATATTATCATAAGTTCAACTATGTTCCAGACTAGCAGCTATTTTGGATGGGGTGCAGTTCTTTTGGCCAAGTTTGGATCCAATTGGCCCAGTAGTTTCAGAGGAGAAGATCTTTGAATGTCTTTTCCCATAGGGTTCAATGTTATAACTATAATCCTC